>JAAVTI010000151.1:0-210435 GCA_011947335.1 Phytophthora constricta | reverse complement strand
CTCTGAGAATGTTTCTATATATATCGACGAAAGCTACTCTTAGTCAACTTATTCCTGCCTCACGCAAGTCCACCCTTTGTTGAATCTCTAGTCATATGCATCAACGCATGCCGAAGCCGCTGCTCGTGCAGCTAGCCACCTCGATAAGCAAAAGTATCAAACCGATCTGATCGTCGCCTGGATAGCAACGCGGGGCACATTGCTAGTTATTTGTGTACATGCTTTAAATGCCGCAATAATCAAGATGCGCGCTTTCAGCACATCGTGTCTTCCGTACATTATTCCCACCGAGTCCTGCTTCTAGATCTACCTTCTGCAAGCTCAGCGCCTGCAGCCGCGGCATCTCTGTATCTGACACGGCAAGCACTTCGATTCAATGTCGGGAATCCGTCTATCGGCGGCTCGGAAGTTGCACGGACGCTAGCCCGCCATCTCCCAACCTAGAACGTTAGTGTCATGGAGAGATCCTGAATGGTGCTGGCTGAATTGCCAAGCGTTCTTTAATTCAGCTTGTGAAATACACGACCTACCTACAGCCCTTCCACTTCATCGTTGCTTGCTCTACATCCAGGCAAAATGCTCATGAATACTAACTACCAGTCGCCGCGTGCTCCAATCCCACTCGTTGCGCCGAACACATAATAATATATTGGGTTAGATGTTGAAGTGTGGGGTGACGTAGGCGCGTCAGAAACTGAAGTCGACACATGCTATTATGGGTGCCTTTTATGGGTATTTTGCTCTCTATTTTAGAGTACTAAAATTGAGTTGATTTCATCGTAAAACTTAGTTAAATCTCTAAATAAAACTGCAAGTAAAACAGGGCTGTGCAAAAGTCAAGCCAAGGCTGCACTTGAAGTCTTGTTTGCGTGCTACATCCTCAACTTAGAGTTTTATGTGCCTATAAGTCCTGTTTCCGCTCTCTTCGATCGAAATTACCCCTCTGAAAGGGCAATTCTGCGTTTGTATGCTGTAAGCGTCGATTTGAGATGACACTCCATTACCGTACCTCACAACCTAAAAGTGTAACAGCTAAAAAGCAGTTGCGTGAGAAGTGACCACTTTTTCATTCGCAAGCATTTCTTAACATGGGAAAAGCAGTTTTGAAACCACTGCAAACACGTGATTTTAGGCAGAAGAGCGGTCATTTGTGCAATTGCCGTGACACCATGAAGAAGCTTCTTCTCAAGGACGCTGCTAACGCTTGTTGGGTCAAGGCACAGTAAGATCGTGCAAACAAGAACGACTTAAACGCAAGGATTCGTCTTCAGGCGTTCCCAGGGCTTTCACATAAGTCTCGGGCCACCACTGACCTTGAGACTGCCGAAGCTCGAATCTACAAGCAACATGTTCATCGCCTCTTTAAGGACGTCGTGCTTTCAGCTGTTCAGGCTGCCTTTAACTCAATTGAGCAAGATCACGCAGCTCTGCCTCACTCGTGTCGTCTAACCACCGCCTGAACAACACGTTCAGCTGGAAGGAGCGAGCGGTTATTATATGTTACTGGCTTCACACTTCTTTGGGAGACATGGATGCGGAAGTTGCATGCAAGGTACTCGGCGTTCGACACGCAACGTTCATGAATTGGGTGTCAAACGACGCCTGCAATCCCCAAGTGGAATCCGTTTGTGGAGAATATGACCGTGCAAACGGGTTTGCCGATGATTCCAGCGGAATTTCGCTGCTATATTGATTCTTCGAAGGTCGACTTGATATCTGGTGCAAACATTCCTCAAAAATTGAGAAACCCCACCACTACATGCTTCATTACGACAACAGCACAACCCCAGTTTTCGTGTCAGAAGCTTGTTAACCTTCGGCCGCGGATGCATGACATGGGACACATAACGGCTTGGCCATTTTATGCTTATACCGACATGAAATCGTATTACTTTCATAGTACCATATTGTGGACAAGTAGTTAAATGCACCGTTTTTGACGGCGTTGTTGCTAAGCTCTCGGTTAATAATTCCCTAGAAAAGGGCACGTAGCGTTTCAACCGATAAACGCGAGCCGCACCCCAATCAGCACATCACAAATGTGGAGAGTGAATGTTTTTAATCAAGAGTATAGGTCTCATTGAAAAGCAAGACACGGAATATATTTGCTGCAAATGCTTATTCTTCGGGAATGCCTCTGTCACGGATGCGAGCTGTCGATGGACGGAACTGCCCGTTCTGTCAGAAGATATGCCATATCTGCCCACATGTCATTCCCTCGTTCCCCGGGTAGTCTCTCACTTGGTTGCACAGTGCGAGCGGACCCTTCCTGTTTTCTGAGCACTTGAGGCAGTAGAATCGTGAGGTCCCCCGCGCTTCTTCCCTGGTGGCTTGTACTACGTGCAAAGATTGCATTGCCGTTGTTTCGTTCTTGTGGAGCCGCTATTTTCTCGCTTGCTAGCCGTTCCGACTACCTAGTAGAAGGTGACCTGCAGCAACAGCATCAGCTGGCTGCTCGTTGGAGCCACTGTTCTGGGTAAACTCGACTTCAGAAAGCTTGAGTAGATCCGCTTGAAGACCAGCCAAAAACGTGTAGTGAGAGTTCTTCTTTTCTTGCTCGGCTCCAAGAGTCCAGTGTGGATAATGTATGCGTTTACTAACGCCATTTCAGCAAGTCCTAGAAACAAGGATTTATAGTACTTGGGAAATCTTGCCATTCGATCAGCATAAAAATCAGAAGTAAAGATGACAATGTCAGCATAACTTAAACCGTAAAATGCTCAGTATCAATGTATCGCTTACCTGGTCGCGAGCTGCATCGAGTACGACAGCAGGCGCAGCTGGTCGTGGCGATCTACCCCACCCAGGTAGTCCTGGTACTCCTTTACCAGGCGCGGACAAGGCACTGTGCTGATTGATCCGTTCTTCTCGGGCCTTTGAATCGTTGTAAGCTCTGTTGAGAACTGTAATGCCAAAAAGTATACAGCGACGTTGCCGGCCCAACCGAGCGCAACCAATCTGGGGTTGCTTTCAGCGCACGTCATCTTGAAGCTGCCCCTTGGCACACCTTTTGGGCGGTTGTGAAGCGGATACTCCACGCCTTGGCACCAACCACCCTTTCGGTTAGTCTGAATGGTCCCGACGAAGCTGAATCCCATTGTACGCAACGACTGCGCCAAAGTGATAGAAGTGTAATAGCGGTCAGCGATCACTAGTCTTCGCCCTGCGTATGGCACTCCCCGGAAAACGCAAGCCGTGTTCCTGATCATCCACTCATCGTGTCGTAAGACTGGGATCCCGCCATATATTTCTTTAGACCAACAGCGAGTTCAACACTGCTCACATAACACAGTTCGTGTCAGCATAATATCAGATTACTACACCCTTCGTGTCAACATTACTGTTTGTAATACCCGGAGACAGCGCAGCATGTCATAACACACTTCAAACCCCATTTATGAGGCTTCGCTTTCATGTAGGTACGAGTAAGATTCTGACGATTAGTGGACGGTAGCATACCTTCGTCGATTGCTACTCGAGAACCCAAGACGTATCCCTGCTTGAATGTCGCTTCTAATGCTGCCAACACCGGTCGTATTTTCCAGGCACGATCTCGAGCTGCCGCAGGATCCAGGTTATCCGAGAAGTGCAGATATCTCGTAAATGCACGAAATCGATCACGTGACATCGTAGCCCTGAACGTGCCTGCCGGAATCGCACCCACGTCATGCTTAGACCAATGTTCCTCCATGGTTTTGAGTGTGCGCCAATATCAGTCTGACCCATTGAACCACCTCGTGGGGCGAAATCTTCTCAAACTTCTGCAGCCTTCTTCGGATTGATTCTGGACTTTTCTTTCCCGATGGGTGATAGTATCTTCTCTCTCGACTGCCTTAGCTATTCTTGCCTCGAGCGCCTGCTGGTAGTAGCTATTGCTTCCACTTGCTATATGTCTCCACAACGCCTTCGGCAAGAAGTAGAAGAAGAGCTTTAGAGGAGAATCGTCCACATACACAACATCTTGCGATGGACCGCAGTAGCCGCCATACATGTTGTCAACTTCACGATCGTATGGTATATCAGCAACATCATCGTCTGGCACTACGTTCCAGCCTTGTACCGCCATTTCTGTCTGTTCTTCTTCATTGAAAATGTCCGACGATCCTGTCCGCATTGTCCATCAGCCAAAACCGAACACATCAGCCTAAGCCACAGACTTTCAAACGCTATTGAAAACATTACCCGTAACCCGCACGCGGAGTGCCTCCGCATCATCTTCCTGCATTAGAGCGGTAAATCGGCGAAGTTCGGCTTGGACTATGTCGCCCTCTGTGGTGTCGTCACTGTCCGAGGTGTCATTGCTATCTAGATAGCCGTCAAGATCCTTTGCCTCAACAGAATCTTCACTGCCTTCACCATCCGACTCAAGGAAGGCTTCATCATCACCAATGACCAGGTTTGGATCTGCAACATCTGCTTCGCTGAACTCGATCGGCCGTACTCGCGTACTGCTATCGCTGATGAGCTCTGGAACGTCACGCCCGGCACCACGCCCATCCGAAGTATTGCCAGCTTCATCATCACCTTCATTGTCGCTTGCATTAAACTCAGAGTCGCTTTTGATGATATCACATTCGTTGGCCACGCAACCATCATCAGCCAAATCAATCACACCCGCGGGAGCAGTAGCGTTCAAACCAGCCGTGTCCTCACCACGGATGGGGAATTGCTGTCTTTGTCAACATTAGAATGGTCAGTTATCCGCCTCGGGTTAGCATTCGAACCTGACGCCACATTTGCGTCAGCATTATCTGTTACCGATGCACACACCACGTCAGCATATACTACATATCAACATAAAAACTAAACCTCATACCTTCTCCGTCAGCATTATGGAGATCGCGACCAACGCAGCCAGCCATCTCGGCAAGATCGACACTGGAGCATTTTCTAATGAAATACAACTAATTCCATTAGTGGAATTTCATTCCAAGTGGAATGACTTGGTGGCTATCTTCATCTACAGTACACAAGGCAATTAGATGGTGTACAAACATTAGTCAAACACAAATCCATACCTGTTGCGTTGTCAGCCCCACACATTTCCAAGTGAAGCCACCTCTCGGCGTCTCTCGTTCGCGTCAGCTCGCATCTGCTTCTTCGTCGTTTTCTTTTCTTTGGCGGCGTCTTGACTGCAGCGGCCGGTTTCTTTCTCTTCTTTGTCACTACATGTGGCTGCTTTTGCGCGGACCTTGTACCCTTTGATGCTGCTTTCTGCTCAAGAGCACCACCTTTCCTTTGCGTAGGCTTCATTGGTGCGGTCTTCGCTGAACCAGATACCCCGGCAATCGCACGGCTCTCTTCCCGGATATATATTTGCGATATATTGTGGCGAGCACACAGCTCCGCATCGCTGCGCACCTAGCGCAGAAGGGCATCTTATCCGTTAAAGTAGTCGACGCCACGCTTGCCACCCTTCTTTGAACGTCCGGGCTTGATGTAATCCTTGCTACGTAGCATAACAAAGGAGTGAGAAATTAATAAAATGCACACCCAGAAAATTTAAACAACGTACTGAATATCTAGACCCAGGGGTGGTTTATACGTCCACTTGTCCTTCCGTAAAAGAGGCCAGATGTCCTTGAAATCCATTGGACGGTACGTCTGAGCTGTTCCCGGCATCGATGCTGTGAGTCTAACGGGGAAATGGCGCGCTTCTGAATGGCGAACGAAGGAGGTGGAGATGTTTCCTACAAATTTAAAAAAAATCTGAATTTTAACTTTCCAAAGTTGAGGTACTGTCGAGGTTTCAACCAGCTGTATTCAAGCAGCGTATGACATCGTTCAGTTTGTACACGTGTGGCCAATCAAAATCTCGGACAATCTGGGAAGGGACGCTAATCGAGTTTTGCCGAATTCAAGACCATACACAAACTAAGATATTCTTATACCGACCATATTAACATAAGAAGTCCCCTAACCTGCCGCGGCCGAATGGTTAAGATCGCCAAGAAGAGTACGGGTCTTCGATATCTTACAGGATCGAAAAACTGTCAGCAACACGAGGATTCTGAAGTATCCTACACAAACGGCGTTCTTGCTAGACGAGGTGAAAAAGGCATGGGAGTCTGGGAATCCGCTATCCCAGAGCGATATGTATATTTGCGCTCATTCAAGTTTCGGAAATATCGAGCAATTGTGTCCTGATCTGCTCGACCATGAAACTCAACCGAGGGTGTATTCGTCCTGCGTTGGTACAATGGATACGTCGCCGTCTAGAGGGAGATAATTGGAGCCTTCGTAAGGAAAGTAGTATATTATGTGAATCAAAAGGGCATCATTCACGAGTTCGTTTCGGCTGGCTTAACCTACGTCATGCAAATCTGCGACCTCTACGCCAACCGGCCATTGCAAGCTGCCATCAAGCAGAAGGTTTTATACGGGAAGGTATCACAAGCAATTCCTCCTGGGGGTGAGTATACAGAAAAAGTGATCCACTGGATAGAGGAGGCTGTATATGCGGTGAATGAGGCGCAGTGCGAAGAAGCAACGATTGAGTACATGTTCCGGCAACTTGGACAGGACCTCGGGAAGCCAAACAATCTTCTTTTGAGGACCATATCGACCGCTTGCAATAGAACGAGGTTTATAGCGAACCAGAGAGCCACATACCTTGGGTAACATGACTACAGAGTCACTTTGCTTAGCGTTTTCGGGAGCAGAATCTCAACATAAAGAACGCGCATTATGCATTGTTGAGACTGCCTACCGTAAACCACGGCGTCAATGCGACACTGGTAAAAGTTTAGTCGCTAATAGAGTTCACAATCCCTCAGATAATTTTTACTGCGTAAAAGTCGAGTTCATGTGCTCCACTAAACCGCGGGCTTTCCCGCCACAATGGCACCCCGCCTGCGCATTTGACTTTTTGCCCGCCAAGATGGCAAGAAGACCAAAAAACAAAAACAAAAAAAGCTTTTGGTACGCATATCTAACCAGTTCAACCGAATTTGCTTTGTTTTCTCATACGTTTTCTATGTCTTCGAATAGGCTATACAGCAGCTAAACGCGGCTGAATCGACCACTGCTGTGGCGAAGGCGCTCGCTGTTCATCGGTCATCACTGTATCGATGGAAAAACAACGTAAGAGTATAGAAGAAGCTGCAAAGGCCGCCCCAAACAAGTGCTACGTGGACCCATCTGCTCGAACTCCGCTCAGCGTTCGGCACCTTGTTCTAGAGAGGAGGTACGCGTCATTCTTGCTCCTATTTGTATTAATTACTACGTAGTATTTACTAGTTGTCCTTTATTAACGCGTTATACTCAAATTGATCGACTGGATTGTCGATATGAGAAAAAAGGTCGCTGCGTGTTTCCACCGAGTGCTTGCTACTCATGCTGACCAAGTTCAACCCGGAGCTCTCACGCGGTCGCTCACGTGCGGCCAACCTCATGTTTATCCGTCGGTTTCTGAAGCGAAATCGATTGTCGATTCGGCGCATAACTCACAAAGGGAGGACAAAGCGAAGCGACATGGAGGTATGTCACTGGTATATCATTTTGTAGTAATAACGGCAACTCATGTTTTACTATTTTATGCAGGCAGTTGGAAAAGTGTTTTCCCGCTCTATCAAACATACTATTGAGGAGAGTGGTATCTTAGCTTCTGAGGCTGGACCCTCTAAGTATGCTGCGGTGTACAACATGGACCAAACCGCAATATACATCGACATGAATGGAAAAACGACAATTGAATTTGTCATAGCGGCAACAGTTGATGTTTTACAAGGTATTATTTTGAGCATTAGTATACTAATATTTTATGATGCTAACTTGCTGAACTGATACAATCATTAGGAAGTGCGGTGAACGGCTTTCGAGCCTCGGTTTTCTTAGCTGCTTCAGCCACTGGACATAAGCTCTCTTCGTTTGTCGTCTTTGCTGGTGTACATGGTGCACGCGTCGCGGCGGAGGTTTGGGACCCTGCGTGTGGAGCAGACAACGTTGAGCACACCGTGCAACGAAAAGCGTGGTGTGACGAACGTGTGATGAAGGATTGGATAGAAAGAGTAAGTTCGCTCCGAGCTTTTTACAAACTTTATTATTGGCTAACTTCTTAAATATTGTAGATCTGGAAACCATCAATAACAGATTGTAGGCTACTCCTACTTGACAGCCTTAAGACGCACAAGATGGCATCTGTTCAAAACATGCTGCACGATGATTGCTGCACGGAAGTCGAGTTTGTGCCCCGGGTATTACTGGAATTTGCCAGCCTATGGACGTGGCAGTTATGAAAGCCTTTAAGGACCGTGTCAGGTACAAATTGTTTTTACAAATTGTTATTTATTTGATTCGTAAAAATATCTGACTCTTTATTATATTTACTGTGATTTAGATCTCTGTATCTTGAGTACCACATTGACAACCACTTTCCTCGCAGTCCTCAAGAAAAGAGGGCGATGCTTTCTCGCATCGTAGCGACAGCATGGGATGCAATACCAGAGGAAGTGATCGTCAAGGGCTTTGTGAAGGCTGGTATTATTCCAGTAGGGCCACGTGATGCCAGTGGCTGTTTTCGAATTCCTTCGCTAGATAGCGTCGACGCACCGGTAGTATGCGACGAGGAGTAACACACTACACAAATAAACGTTTACATTTTTTCTGCTCTCCGATTTTATTACAGAAGGGTTGTCATCACTACAATCCAAACGAGACTGACCTTTTTATTTTTCGAAGCCATAGTTTTTACGAGTGGTTGCATTGATGCCGTGCGTCCCACTGAGACCGTGGTTTACGGTATATGGCAAGATCAGTGCCAATTTTACATTGTCCAAAAGCTTTTTACTTGTGAGGTACGGTATAGACCTCAGGACAAATACAGCTCAGTTTTCTTGGCATAGTGCCTAGGAGCCTAATTGGCTTAGACTAGGTTACCTCCGTGCAGATTAGGCTTTAGTGACAGGAATGTATGGTGCCGGGCCCACATATTGGATTAGGCAGCACGTTTTTAGTTGTTTTCAGCATCACTGATGCCGGGGTCGACATCTCCGCTCCGCCATTCTAGAAGTTGAAACTCCGCTAGATATTAACAGATATAATCGCTTGAAGAACGCAATACCACAATTTGAGAACTCGTCGCGCGCCAACTTGCACGCCCCTCAAAGGGCGAAACATTACTCAGCCTCGTTTCGCGCTGGTGTTGTCGCGAGTATCCAGTCACCCTCGCATGCTGTTTAGGTCAAGTGGCGCGAGGAGCGCAAGGTGCACGAAAACACGATACGGAGTTTAGTTCGATCGACAGATCCTAGAGGCATAGTGCCGTCCCTGTTGGTAGATCGCAGGGGCGGACGTCGCATGAGGTGAGATCGACAAGATTATCAACTCAGTGAAGAATCACGCACTCCCCGATATACCGGCTCTGATTAAGAAGGAACTTCGGCCTGATGTAAAGGAGAGTGACCTTAGCGAGCGAGTGCTGCAGTACTTCATGTCGTGCGACAGCATCATCGAAGAACCGGGCTTGCCAGCCTGCTTTGAAACTGATAGCAGGATCAAGGAGAAGTGCAGTTTACTGACTAACTCAATTACACTAGAGGCACTGAAGGAGGAAGTTAAGCATGCACTACTGAGGCGAGGCGGTGAAACCTTGATTACCCTAGGTGTGTAGTGCAGGCGTCCTTCTGACCCAAAGTCGCCTGTTCTGGCAAAATGCTGACCCTCACACGTACCCTGTTCCAGGATGGCGTGTGCTCCTTGTTGAGGTTTGTTTACCTTCGCGGCTTCCATCCGCCTGTTCCAGGTTACGTCGGTGATAAATATACGAGTGAGATTAGTTCTGACACTTCCTTCCTGGGTTACCTGTGTCAGGTAAGGTTAATAACCACCAACGAAATATAAAAAAGTTTCTTATTTTATTTAATGCCCAGAGACACGGGCAGAGAGTGCAAAGCGCAATTGAGCGTTCGGTCCTAGGACACTCGGCAAATGTCCCTTGGGGCTCAAACGTACTAATACGCGCACCACCTTCTTAAAAGCAGGAGATTTGTTTAGTCAAAACCTGGTACATTCCTGTCACAAGGCAGTCCGTCGATCGCGATGATCCTGGGCAACGACTACAGACAGTCGCCCAAAACCTGTAATATGCAATGGCACACTCGCCTAGACTATGTGAGCCAACTAGGATATGAAATACGTGGCTCATACCAAGAACACCGCCCCTGGTCCCCACGGAAATTAAACTTGAGAGAGCGGAGCCCCAACGACGACTAGTCCTTAGCCGGTGTGCCTCTTACTGCTTGCAATTAACCCGGGTGTCCAACGTTTTCTTAACGTTAGGCACACTTATCCAGACCACTTGTGTGCTTGTCTAATTGAATATACACTTATGATTTCTGGTGGTGGGTACACAAGCACTTCGCTGACTTTGACTTGATTTCGGTATGGGGTCCAACTCAGAGGTTCAGCAACCTTGCGTTTCCTTGAATTTCGTGCCCGTATAGATTTGGAAGAAAATGAAAGAAATACACAATCAAGTCTGACAAGCACACAGAATTGAGTTTGTGTGCTGCAAGTGACAGGCGAACTCGGCGATGTCCGAGACTGCCAGGGTTAGGTGATGCGTGGCCCTCAGTGTGCATTCCCGTGACAGAAGTAGGTGGATAGGAGGACTCCGTCTGACAGAAGCGGTGGTGGTCTGTTATGAAATATGCTAGGTTGTAGACAAAGCACGGGGATTGCACACTCGACAAAAGCAGGGAAGCAGAAGGCGGGCGAATCGCGATGGACGGAGCAGCTGCAGCCTCGCCGGGGCCAGGAGATACCAGCAAGGACAGTACCGATGCCGTTGTCAAGCGTGGGCTGTAGCAGAAGGTCACGACGATGATCCGGGAAGTACAGACGTTCAAGGAGAGGAAGGAGAAGCGGAAACGCATCCAGTCGCGCAACAATTTGTACGGTATTAAGCGATCTAGGCTGGCGCGCTACGCAAAGCAAAAGAAGCCCGTGCGCACCCTCAATAAGGTGTACAATATGCCAACAATGGAGGCAGTCTTCGTGAACCGCTTCCTGCAGCTTCCAGGCGTTCGGCAAGCCCTGACAGCACGCTGTTACGCTCGCATGAAACCCGAGGAGGTGGAATCGGAGCCGGGGACGACTGTAATTGACGGCTCCGAATCGGCTCAATGGCCGGAAGGCGTTGAATTGGTTAAGTTCTCCTGGAACCCAAAGAAGGTCAGGTTTCCTGAAACGGGACCGACTGAAAAGTGTACGTGCTGGACTGCTTTCGCGACGAGTGCAATAATGCTGGTACTAGCTACTACCGCACGGAGAAAACTATAACAAGGTAGGGAATTGCTCAAACAGTGTGTACGAGTGCCAAGACCTCAAGTTGATTGCCTGCGGTAAATCTGGAATTGGAGTTGGAGCAACGGCGACAATCTACGCTGGGTCTATCGTTGGTAACTACAGCGGCGATCTGACGACGCATGACTTTCCCAAGACGAAGAGCATACTAGCGACTACGCACTGGGGCTACAACTCAGAAGTACCAAGAGAAATAAGGTCTTTATCGACGCAGCCTCGTGTAGTGGGATGACATGAATGATGAACCATTGATGTGATTCCAATTGGCAGTTTGTAGAAGTTCACAACCGAGCTGATGCGAAGGTGTTGATGGTTTCCAAGCAGCTGATTCCAGCAGGTGATGAGGTCACAGTCGACTTCGAGCCAGAGCTGTGGTTTACTTGCACGTGCGGAACTACCAGTTGCCGGGACAAGAACAAGGACTAACCAAAACGCGTGTGTCAAGGACTAAGTAACTGGATAGGTACACCAGTTGCAGTGAGTAAGTAGTGTTACAGCGATAATTCAGCTTGGGCAACGTTGTAACACCTTATTTGTGATGGAACATGGAATTTCCGTATGTCAGCGATGTTCCCAACGCTGTGACAGCTTGACTTACCTGACTGTGGAAGCCTAAGTGGGTCTTGATACCGAGAGTAGCTTTATAAAAGAATTCCGTGTTTCCCAAGTGTTACTGAACTATCAAGCGCATGGAGACACCAAGCTCGCTTACAAATGCGGCGAAACGGACAGAGTAACATCAAAATCACGGCTCCAACATTGTTCCTTACAGCATATCCAGCGCATGAGTGGTCTACCAGGTTGTATCGATGCTTCTGTTGCATGAGCTGCGCGTTGACGTTTTTTTAAGTGCCTGGATACACTAGCGTTCGCTTTCCAAAGTAGCCCGTTGCACCAGAAATCTTCATGACAAAGCCGAGGTGGATGCAATAGCCAAATTTGAAGCAGTAGTCACACGGGTAAGTGCATCGCTGGACATCAACTTGCCATCCCCATTCTGACTGTCCTTCTCTATCGATTCGTGAGTAGTTTTCTCCCATTTGCGCAGACACTGCTAACGTCTCTTTGGTTTTGCTTCTCGACTTCAGTCGAACCCACGGAAAAGAGAAAATGAGCCTAATGTTTGGATGCGCGCTCATGCCAGGATGTGGCGTAACCTCGAGCAGCAACTTATTCTGCTCTAGTTCCTTCGCCCTTAGCTTGACAGCACTAGACCAAAGACGCGGTTTTGACGGTATGATGGCTAAGGATAGTGTACTCCGCAAACATTTTAGAGATTTCTACTATACATCAACTAAATTAAATAGCGTAGTGGAAAATAGCGTGAGTACAGAAATACCGCCACAATATATCTGCGCTCAGAGCAGGAATCGCTAAACTTGGTTTTAATATGGTTTATAGGATTATTTGTATACTGCATTTACTATGGGTCACACTAATACAGTCAGAGCACTTTCAATTTTCAATGCGCAATCACCGTGGGCCACAATGTTTTCTGTATGTACGCTCTTTCCTATACGAATTTTGCATTACTGTCCTCTGCGGCAGCTATCTTCAGTTTCAGCTGTGGGTTTTTCCTTGGTTATGCGTCTTACGCAGTTGATCAAGCCCTCCGTGTGGGGAAGGCAAAGTTCGTGTAAAAAATCTACCGGCATCTTTTGTACCTTCCCATTAACAAAATATTGCGGCATTTAGACCCCACGAAGCCAAACATATAACACTTCAGACACGGTAAAAGAAGCAGCTGATGGGGTGAGTACCGTAAAGTGTCTCATTGCTACAGGAAACGGTAATGAAAGACATACTGTGCCGAGCTATAAATGTTTCAACACCGCTTAAGCTGTAGACCAGGTGCCCCAGGATCGAAAAACGATGGACGCGTTTCACCCCACCAACATGTATGCAAACCTTGCCACACACTAATTAACAGTTTATAGCCAGGGTCGTATACAGTTAGTCTAACTAGCTGAGGTCAATCCGCCGCCTCTGATACAGTGTACATTGAAGTTTCAAAGTTCAGACATACTTTCTTTCTCGATTTTACCGGTGGAACAAGAAAATCACTCTTCTTGAAGATATTCTCGCATCGGCGACACATAATCTCCCCGACACAGAAGAATCATCTACGTGCAATATCTTAGAATAGTCAGCTTCAGCAAATTGCTGAGAATAACCAGTTCCATTGTGTGAGGGATGAAGCTCCTATGACTCTCAATCGCACCCTACAGAGGCTCCGTAGCAACGATGCGCTTTTTGGTGGTGTAACTGTGCTTCTGTCTGAATACTTTCATCAAATGCAGCTGGTAATAAAAAGCCTTGGCCAGCTGAGCTGGTACCTGCCTCTCTGGAAAAAAACTTCACTTTGGGCTAACTTCTCTGCACTAAAGCTTACAACCATCATGAGGTGCAGCGGGCGAGGGGTCTACACCGCTGATAAAAGGCGGGCTTTTGCCGACTTCTTATTAAAGAGTGGCGATAGTCAGCCTGAGGTTTCGTCTGAGCTGGGACCTGATGTCGTTAAAGTGCCAAGTGATACGATGCTAAACATGAGCTTCAACCTAAGACTGCAATGTCGCGTGAAAAATCGAAATTTAACAGCAGAAAGGCTGATCCACCAAGTATATGGCTATCTATCCAATCAAGCTAACTTCCCAACGAGCTCTTCACGGACTGCGTCAAATTGGCTCCGAAGAATCAAGTCATAAGAAATATGACATGCTCTGGGAGGAAGTTCCGGGAGACGTTTAAGAGTACACTTCAGTCGACAGCAATGAGAGAGTGGACGAACTGGAACAAGACTTGCCTATCCACCTGAGTTTCTACACTCTTTGACAGTGAGTATAATGTCACCTCACACATTTACGGTTGAAAGAAGGTATTCCAGTGATGGTGACATGAAACTTGAACGCTGTGCAACGGAACGTGCTAGCGAGTTACTCGATTAATACGTCACTGTTTAAAGGCTACCTGCATGTTAGGCTACGTACTGGACGAAGTCGCATTACTTCGGTGCGCAAGGATTTTGACTTGCCGTTCACGTTAACCCTTTACCCCCGATGATCCGTACAGGTCCAAGCAGACATTTACGGCAGTTGGATAAACACTCTTATTGGATAGAATGCGCTGTGGGGAGTAGGTTGAAGCTGCTGGTCATGCAACAGGTCCAAGAGGACCCGTACGAGAGACACTCTTTCGCTACTCAAATCAACAGATGTGTGCTTTATAAGCGTTACAGAGGGTCTATCTCATTCACCGACTCACAAATCTCAAATCGCAAAGAATCACAAATTAATACATAGAGGTGTGCTAAGCAAATTCGCTCCGCTTTGATTGGTTCATAGTATTAAATATCTCTCTGTGGTTGGTTCTGGTAAATGTCCAGTAGCACATCTACTGTAGATCCCGCGGCTAAAGGGTTAAGAAGGTAACAATTGCTTCGTTAAGGGGCGTTCGCAATGACCACCAACAAGTCTAAAGACCAATAGAAATACCTACCACGATGTGTTTTACCTTCTGGAGACTGTGTTTGCACACGGTCAAGTGTATGAGGCTCTTTCGCACGTCACATCGCACATAAACATTATCCGACTCATTAGAGCTTGGAAATCATATATCTACACGACGAGCGTTGTCTACAGCGAAATTGAAGGTTTTTTTCACTGTGAGCTTTATACTTTTGTTTCTTCTAAATGCGAGGGTACCTTCGTCCCGCCGAGCGAAGCGAGGCAAAAACCTTTAAGAAATTATCCTATTAGCTCGGCAAAACCATGCCTAAAGGGAATAACTACAAAGAACAGCCAAAACTATTTTTTAGCCGCAGGCCTGGTGGTCGTCTACCAGCACCGCTATTTTCTAGCAACTGGTGAGGCGAGAAGGATCGCGATTCAGCATTACGTCAGATGGAGATGCTGCTTCAAGAAGATGAAGATGAAGATGAAGAAGTACTGGTAGAAATTCCTTACCAAGCTCGCCCACCTGTACTAGGAGCAAAGCGGGGACCTGGTGGCTCTTTGCCGGGCCGTGTGCTCAACCAACTTCGCGGCTGGCACGGGCGTCGCATCCGTCTTCTACAGCAGTACTTCGGACCCAGTCCAATTTTCGACGATACTATTTTGCAGACGCTTTCGAATGTCGCGGCGTCTGTTTTCAAAGGTATCGATAGGAGTACTGGATCACGATTCGTATTTTTCAGAAGCAGAACTCTGCAGGATTATCTAGCTTAATAAAGATCACTGCGGCATTAAGGGTACTGGTTTAATCCTTAACTTTTGACGTAATCGACGAGAACCTCGAGATTGCAGCTCCGACCGTCAGTGATTGTGTTGGTCATTTTTGCGATGCCATTGAAGAGCAGTCATGAATGCGCCGAGCGCGCGAGGGTTCGTGAGCAGCGTCGACATGCTAAGTACTACAACAGGAAGTCGAAACAGAGACGGACGTTTGGGCCAGGTGATCGTTTGTGTATGTTTCGGCCTCCACGAGGACCGAAAGCGTCTAAATTTGTACATCAGTGGATTGGGCCGATGAGAATAGTTGAGCCGGCAGGTTACGATAACTACATGATTGAGCGTGATAATAAGGACGGTATATGCGAACGATTCGTGGCACCCGTGTCATTTATAGTGACGTATCACTATCCGGCAGAATTGCTAAAGAAAGCGGCTGCAGATATCAAGGAGCAGCTGGGGTATGAATGTGAGGACGAACAAGAAACGGATGTCGTGCCGACAGGAGCGACTACTTGAGCAGCGAGTGCTCCTGTCCAGACGGCAGCAGCGTCAGCAGGCGGAAAGCGAAGTTGCACAGCAACGGCGAGCTCAGCAGGAAGTTCAGGCGGCGAGATACTGGTGGAGTTGCATCGACGACGACGACGAAACAGCGCAGGGCAGTACGTCTTGGAGTACGAGCTACGGCCTCTCCGCGACATGCAGCGGTGGCAGGAGGCGATGATGGCGGACGGTGGGTTGGTGTCGAAGAGTACGATGAATTGTATTAAGCCGCTAGAGTCGTGGAAGACTCTAGAGGTGAAGAAGGCGTGTAACAGGGGCACGGTACAGGCCTCCGTTGACAGCACACATGGTGGCGATGGACGTCGGTATGTCGGCGGTGCAGACGCAGCCGAAGGACGATGGTGTGTCGACCAAGCAGTTGGCGGACGACAGTGTCACAGTGACGGGTGCGCAATGGCGTTGGGCAGCTGCGGTGCCCATGCCGTAGGGTGCCGTGAGCCTGAAAGGCCGCGTACTGACGGGATCATAGGCGGAGAGGCCGACAGGAAGCGTCGTGAGAGCGAAGGGAACGGCGATGGACGCGGTTCCATGCATGAGTGGCCCCGAGGGCTCAAGGAGGTGAGCAGGGAGGCCAGCATCGACTGTGAGCGGTCGGTGGGGCTCGACGGTGGAGAGCAGACAGTTGAGAATTCGCGCTGTGGAGCACAGGCGGTTGTGAATTTGCGCAACGGATCAAAGTGTTTTCTTGACTGCATCGGGTCGTTCTTTCGTAGGGATTACGAATTGATATCAGCGATTAATGGCATTTAGCTCTTGGACCGTGTATACGTCCACTAGTTCGGCGTGATAGTTTACGCGAGAAAGCTAACGTCGTGCGTCTGCTGCAGCATCGGCGCGCGTTCCGGTTGAAGCAGTCTGCGTGTCATTTGAGGCGTCGGGGATCACCTTCACTGACAACCTCGTGCCCTGCCGACGAAATAGTAATCTCGGCAGCTTACGCGGTGGCTCTTCCTGAATAGTTGAATTCTCTTCATGACGCTGTCGGACATGCGTTGTTGTCGAATCACAATCATCCTCGACTCAGGATCGTCGCTGATTGGCAAGGCGTAGTGGAGGGCCCGGACTTTCATTGACTGCGGTTTTTGTCCATATTACAGCGTAGTGCTCATCAACAGCTCCCAACACGAAGTGAATCCCCAGCGAGAGCCTTCTCTGCTTGGAAGATCCAAAGGCATGACCTTGATGCGCTCCGACGAAGTCATGTTTTCGCTACGTCAGTTCTACGGTATGGCGACCACTCGAAAGATTTTGCTGTCGCTCATCTTCGGGCTTCTCGAGCACAATGCACATCAAGGATAGAATTCATTTGCTTGAATTTGCAACCATATTTTTCCTTTTATATTTTTTAGAGCATGAATGTGTGTGGCACGCTACCTCCTCGTAGCTGCCGGCGACGTGTGGAGCTTTGGGGTTTCACAGTGGTGCTTTTTTAGTGGTGAGATTTCAATATGCAATTGTGGCAGCTATACCAGTTGCCGTCGAGAGCTCAAACGCAATGCGTGCATCCGCAATGACACCCTAACAAGTTTCGTGTCGGGGAGACTGTAGACTTGAACTTCTTGGGCGTGAACATCACGGAGCAGGATCGAGCCAAGTACGCACCGTCTTTCTTGCCGAAGGGTGTCCTGTGCCTTGTTTAACTGTCGTTCAACTAGTCGTCTCGAGTCGTGGAACGACTTGAACAGTTCACGGCGGTATAGGAGACTTCGTCGCTCTTCCACGCATCGTCCGTGTTCAGGAACGCCAAATCAATTGGCAGCACTGGATCACGGCCGTACAGGCTGAAGATCGGTGAATCGCCTAGAGCCTCATGCTACGAGGTACGATACGCAAACAACACCCGGGGCAAATACAAATCCCAGTTGGTCTGCGTTTCGTCGACATACATGCGAAGCATTGACAACATCGTCCCGTTGAATCTCTCAACCAAGCCCTGTGTCTGCGGGTGATAAGCGGCACCAACCAATTTCTTGATCCCCAAAGTCTCGGAGAACGACTTAGCCAGTGTGGAGATGAAGTTACTCCCGCGGTCACTCAACAGCTTTTCAGGAACGCCATGCCTCGTGATCACTCCATCGATCATGGTGTTCACGAACGTCACCGTGTCCAAAGAGGCCACGGGGAACGCCTCCACCCAACGCGTAAAGTAATCAGCAAATACAAGGATGTACTTGTTCCTCGAGGCGTGGTCACTAGTGGACCCACGGCATCCACCACCATCAGCGAAAAAGGACCCGACAGCTCCTGGATCGGCATACGCATCTGCCCGTTCCTCCGAGGTCGGTAGCCCTTCCTACCGCCACACTCAGTGCAAGCCTTAACATACTCCTTGACGTCATTCTCCCATCCTATCCGTCTTAGTCTTGCCGACATGGGCAGCGAAGATATCTGCATGGCAGTAGTGCAACACGGTTTAAATGTACGTCACCGGGATCACTGGCACCGTAATCGTACGAGCCAGGCCTTCCCGAGCTTGAAGGTGTACCCGCCTCATCAGCAGGCCGTGCTTCATCTCAAAGTTAGGTGCCATGCGTAACACCTTTACACGCATATGTATGTCCATCGCTAGAGCTCCGCTCTCTAGGATTGCCTTCATCGCTACAATCCACGGCGTTCTCCCTGTTCTGCCAGAAATCTCTCCGGATCCAGACCAAATTCCATTACGGGGACGTGCAAACATCAGCGGGACCATCCGCATCTTCAAGTTTCTGCTCTTCTTGTGTAAGAGGAGTCTCCCGACGTCTTAGGTTCGGGAGCCGGGCTAGGCCCCCGACTAAGCTAGAACCATCATCGGAGCCGATACAAGCTCCCCGACACATTTGAGCCATCATCTTCTGCTTCATTCAACAGATCCTGCATCGTGATCGCGTATGCACCCGCCTGGTGCATTCGTGACAAGCCATCAGCATGACCCATCGACGTTCCTGGCTTGTGGAACACCTTGAACGTCAGTTGTGAAATCTCCATTGCCCAACGCGCCAGCTTGGCGTTCGAGGTACGGTTGTCAGGGCTGAACACTCAAGTCAGAGCCTTATGATCCGTATATAATTCAAACTCGCGACGGTCAAGATAGCATCTGAACTTTCGAGTAGCCCAAACAAATCCCCAGCACTCTATCTCAGTCACACCGTCCTGGTTATTAATCCAGTTCTTTTGTGATCCTGTCAATAGTTTGCTAGCGTACGCGACTACACGGTCACGGCCGTCCACACTCTGCATTAGACAGGCTCCGACCGCCAGTCTTGACGAATCCACAAACAGCTTGAAGCGTTTATTGAAGTTCGGGTACACGAGAATGGGTCGTTCAACAAGCGTCCTGCGCAGCTGATTGAACGCACTCTCGCAATCATCGTTCCATATAAACGCGGCGTCCTTCAGCTTTAGCTGTTCTAGCGGCGCAGAGATCACAGCATAGCCCGGAATATAGCGCCTGAAGTAGCTAGTTAAGCCTAAGAGCGCACGCAGGCTATGTAGGTAATATGGACGCTTCGCATTCATCACTGCCTTCACCTTTTCGGGGTTCGGTAATATACCAGAAGGCCTGACGATATGTCCAAGGAACGCCACTTGACTACGACCCCGATGACACCATTTTATCTTCAGCTTAAACCCAGCACTTCGGAAGCGTTCCAGCACTTGGCGTAGACGCACCAAGTGACATGGAAAGTCTTCACTAAACACCACACAGTCATCAAGGTAAACGAGACACGTTCGCCACTTTAGGTCGACGAACACGTTCTCCATTAGTCGTTCAAACACCGGAACAGCGTTGCACAGCCCGAACAGCATCACCAACCACTCAAAGAGCACAAACTTACACGTAAATACCGTCTTCGGACGCTCTCAGCCTCCATGTGCACGTTCCAGTACCTCAGGCGATGGCCATCGTCGAGAACAGCCTTGCGTTCCCAAGAACGTCTAAGATGTCCTCGATCAAGGGCATATGGTAGCAATCCTTGATCGTGACCGCATTAAGCCGTCTGTAGTCAATGTAGAGCGTATCCCTCCATCAGGTTTCCTAATCATGAGCACTGGGCTGGCCCACGGACTTTTGGACGGTCGAATCAAACCCAGCTCGAGATATTGCTGTATTTCGGCCTCCATAACCTCCCCTTCAGCTTTTGACACACGGTACGGCGGCTGCTTTATCGGCGCGTGCGTACCCGTATAAATAGCAAATTCTAGCAGATCAGTACGGCCAGGCTTCTTCGAGGTCTCCACAAAGAAGTCACGGAACGCGTTTAATTTCTTGCGGAGCAGAGCGCGCTGTTCCTCTGTCAACTTGGACCCCGAGAAGTCCACCTTGAGTTCATCGCTATCCTTATCCGCTGGTGTCTCGCTGAGGGCAGGCATCAGACCATCAGCCTTCGACTCGGCAGTCACAGATCCAATCACAGCGCTCACCTCATCACGCCTCTTCACCCTCGAAGTTTTACTACTAGTCCCCGCTTGGTCCCTCATGTTCATGCGCGAACGCCGACTCGGGACGTAGGCCACCACCGTACCTTTCGTGATCACCAAGCCATCGGTGGAAGCGTTACACAGCTCCACAGCCACCCTTCCTTCACGAACGGTGCATAGCGTTCGGGCCACGCGCAATGACGAGACCTCATCAGGAGATTCTTCAACCAACACAACCGTCTCAGGAGCCACATTTCCGTCTATTCGTGCCGGTACGAGAGCTTGGCCACCCGGTGCAGACGCACAGTCGAAGCCATGCAGACAGCGTAGGTTTCTACCTCAATAGTCACACCGAGGTCAAACACTTCGAAGGTGTCCTTCAAGGTCATCGTTCTTTCTTCCAGATCTATCACCGCTCGGAACGCTGTTAGGGTGTCGGTTACCAAGATCGCATCGACGTGTCTGTTGTTCATCACCACGAACGGCATCGTTTTTCTTGTGATCCTAGTCGTAAGGGAACCAAATGACACCATCGATCTTGAGATCGTTCCCAGAAGCACTCTTAAGTCCTCCATCGTACGGCTTCAGACGACTCAGAGGGATCCCAAGCCGTCGCAGCACTTTCTTGTGAAGTAGGCTCGCCACTGCACCGATGTCCGCCAAGAGTTCCGCCGGCTGACAATCGATGTAACCTGTGGTAAGCGCCTCGAGCCATTTCATAGCATTAATCGAGCAGACAACCCTCTTGCTCTTCGTGTGCCCTGGTTCAGGAGGTCGAGTTTCTTCCGAGTTCAAGTCGTACGCCTCCATCGACACTTCTCTGAGCCCAGGTTTTCTTTTTGGCCTTTTCTCGGGACCCACGACCTCTACGTAGCCACGCAGGTCATCTTCGTGATCCTGCTTTGTTGTCAGTTCCCCATGGTCTCTGTTCGTAGGGTGTACAGCGTCGAACATTCAAACCAGCCCGTTTGAAGACGCGTTCGGTCGGCTTACGAACGCATGTGTCGTCGCTGCAAGGGGGTACACCTCCACGAGCACGCATCTTGGCACGAATCAGTGCCGCTTCAGCGTAGTAGAACGCCTCCAAATATTAATACACGATCGCAGTCGCTGGTAGATATTTCTCTAACCAAACGTCGCAAATGAGTGCCAGCAAGTATTTCATCTAGTATAACGATCTCCTCGGGATCGAGTTCGATGGGCGTTGTACCGCTCCTCATAGACGTACGAGCCCCCAGGTGTTTCAACTCTTCACAAATCAGCTCATATACTGACTTCCTGGCGATAGCACGCCAAGCGGAAGGCAAGCGACGCTTTACCGGTTCCGAAGGCTCGGCTTCAGCCAACGCCGAAATTTTTCCATTATCGCACGCTTCACCAAAGCTCACACCGATGCTGTCAAACACGACTGCTTCCTTTTCTACTTGTTTCCCACAAGCCGATTCCTTCATCAGTTCACCTTTCCGTTCCAGAGTCAAGGCGTTCGCCACGCCGGCATCCTTCGAGACATTCTTGAAATCACGGTTAGCTCGTTTCGCTTCCGACGAGCTCTTCAGCGTGTCTCTGTACCAGCGTAGCCAATACTCAGGAGTAGAAAGCTCACCCGGCGACGACTCTTTAGTCCGTTCCAGAACGTCTTCAGGTATGCCAAGAACGGCACTCAACTCAGGCACTGTCATAGGCTTCAACTTTTCGGCATTCTGTTCCATCTTTTTGCGCAATTCAACTTCATCAAGGGGGTACAGCCGTTCTTCGAACTCTTTGTCATACTCCTCTAACTCTACATCCATTGAACCTTCTCATCCATCTTCCAGGGCATCCAGCTCAGTCTTTGCGAAGACCGCGCATACGGAGATGTACTAGAGGTTTCGGGCGAGGCAGCTGTCTGAGCAGCAGCTGCCTCCGCACTTTTCTCTAGGTCCTCCCTGGCACTCTCCTCCACTTCGACGTGTTCCTCAAATTCTCGGCGTTCTTCTCCATACCCTCGTAGTCATTCATTCCAATCTCTTCCTCCACTCCACTCGTCTCGGAGCCGCCCGAAACTTCAGTTCTCTTCGTGGCGTCCGGTGCCTCCAATGTTCCGCTTGTCGCAGGAACACCTCTAGACACGTCATCACCACCATTTCCCATACTCTTCAAGGACGCCGACGCAACATTCCCCTTCACGCTTCCAGCGTCCTCTTTCACTTTCATTTCCTTCGTATCACTATTAACGGAGTCAGTACTCACACTGCTCACTCCGTCCTTCTCAGGATACACCACATCTTCCGTTCCAGAATCATTCAGCACTTGAATGTAGTTTCTCCTCGTGTCGCCATCCTGACAAGAGGAAGGTCCGTCACGCCCTCCCCTCCCTCCTGTCCTCATCATTGCTGGGTCGGAGGTAGCGATGGCACGGGGGCCTCTTCAGCTCGACCAGCTCCAATCTGCTGCATCATCCCACGCAACATGTTAATCCTGGGGCACTGCGCAACGGTGTGTCCAGGCTGCTGACACATAATGCACGCTCCATTTCTACCAGAACGACCACCTCCAGTACGGCTTCGACGAGGCACTGGGCACCATTGGATAATGTCCCACTTGTCGCAATTGTTGCACGTGCCGCTCTGCCTCGGACACGTTAAGCGACTGCAGCCCACACGTTGACATCTACCATGCACCACTTGTCCATCTTGCGTACGCAGGTCCGGTCCTTGGTGGACGCCTCGAATTTGCGGACCATTGTTAGTAGTCGCAGGGGTGTAGTTGCCAACGCTTTCGTCCCAGGAGCCGTGTACTGCGGCTCGGCCACGAAAGAAATATATTGATTTGAACCCCTCGGCGAACGGGCTCTCTGATATCCACTTTGATCATTTTGTTGCAATTGTTGGTGCTGTAGCTCAAGTAACGCCGTCATCTGGGCAAGAAATTTGTCAGTACGCTCGTTCGACGTATCAGGTGTCTTCGACACTTCACCTATAAACTCTTCGTCTTCCTCGACAGGATGGTGGGCTTCCTTTTCTAGAAGGTACTCACACGCTTCAGGGATGTTCTTCGCAGAGCTGCCTCTCAACAGTGTACGCACAGCCTTATTACGGAGACCTTTGCAGAAGATCTGGTATCTCACCTTCTGATAGTTGAGGGAGTCGCACAACGCAGCGACACGATCTCCCCACTCTTCTATCGACTCACCACGGTCTCGCACAGGCATGTGCAGGCGTTCCAGCCTCTCATCTGTTGATTCGAATATAAACTTGTTGTGGAATCTGATTTGCAGCGTCTCGAAGTCTTCGATCCGCGACTTGGTCCACGAGTTCCTTCCCTTGGTACCCTTTAAGCAACGTTCAAACGACAAGATCCTCGCCGACGCTGGCAGTCCTCGGGTGTTCTTCTCAAACTTCGTCCAGAACTCGCGTGCTTTCTCTGAAGTGGCATCATCCGAGTAGAAAGAGGCAATTCATTCTGCTCTCTTCCAGGCCGACTTCTCTCTCGCGACTGCGAAGGTTGGGCGTACGCAGGTACACCTCTGTAGGTGGGCATCGGCTGTCCCCCGTAATATCCGGCACGGGTACGCCAGCGGGCCATTGCCATCCGATTCCGTTCCATGGTGGCATCATATTCGCAGGCTGAGGCGTAGGTCACATCGGCGTTGCAGCATAATAACCAGCCCCAGCTTGAGGGCGTTGACCTTGCGGACGCTGCTGCGCCGGAACACCTTGTGTTTTTTCGGCACAGGCTTGCGCTTGATCTTCGGCCTATTCGTCGGGACCTTCGTACCGCCCTGACCACTCCTTGCTTGAGGTCCTTGCCCGTACGACGCGGGCTGTTGCGGCGGGTAGGAACCCTGCTGCTTAGGTGTCAACTTCGTTTCAATCTTCATGGGTACTTGAGTCCTTGGCGTCATCACAGGATACACGGTTGTGGTAACGCCCGAAGTCGATACTCCTTGCAAGGACGGCCTCGCATACCAGTAGAACGGCATGGTCGATCCAGCAGTTCCACCTTCACCAAATGCACCAGCAGTTGCACTAGCAGTGTTCGAGCGAGTGTCGATCTCTTGCTTGTCACGGGAGCCACCCTTCTCAGTGCCAGTGTACACTGGTATAATGCCACTCGGAAGAGGGTCTGGCTCTGTTTGTCCCGAGTCCTGTCGGGACGGTGCGGTACCAGAGAATGGTAGCCATGTGCTGGACCTATTAAAGGGAATGCGTTATGACGTTGAAAAGGCGAAACGCAAGGCAGTCTAAGTTGCGAATCGTGGATACCTGGCCTAAGACCGGAAGGGAAGTGGGGCGACGTGCCCGCCAAGATGTCGTGGGGAGCCCCGAGCATCTCCGAGGAGGAAAGACGTGTGCCGTGTTTGTCAGAGCGAGTATGTCGTCCAAGGAGAGGCGACGTGCGAAGGGCAGGACGGATGGCGCGGCCGAGGGAGCGCCCTGGTGACTGCAGAGCAGGCGTCGCGCGAGGACGGAGGTCACGACTCCTGGTACACTGACGGAGCGGCAGGACGGTGAGTCGTGCCTAAAGGAGATAGCTTAGGCATGTGGCCGCAGGCGGGTAGTTTAATCAGTTGCGTTATTACCTTGCTTGAAGCAGGCCTTAGCTAAAGAATAATATTAACCAGGAACCGTTTTATTAACCGTTTTTGCGTCTTCCGTTCGGTCAAGACCTGCTACTAACTGCGACAGCGTTCACACTACTTTCCTACGGAAGCCGTTCGCGGACTCCCAATCGGCACCGGCTACACGTCCCCCAAGCAGGGAGCGCGACATCTGGTGGAGCAACAAGGTAGCTGCTTGCTGAAGGAAAGGAAGGCTGACGAGCTAAGTGGATGTTAGTGGAGCTGTGGAGTGAACCATCGCTGCATGAGTGATCATGTGCTGGATACGTCGCTTGGGCTCGTTCGTGGGCTGAGTTTTGGCGCTAGACAGAGCGACCTCAGAGCCCCGACGCCGCGGCACTCGACAGGAGAAGCGTCTCTATCATGTGGTGCGACGTGGTGCGGGAGAGCATTTGCTGGACAGCGGGGAAATATGGTGAAAAGACCCTTCGTGCGTGAGTGAACGCTTTGAGAGAGCGTTTTGGAGAACGACCAAGGTGGAAGGCCACGTCTCAGTGCAGCCGCCACCGTCGGTCGAAGATGTGGAGAACACAGAAAGCCTGCTGGGGTGTCCCTGGGTATCGGAGGAAAATATCCGGTCGTGAGCGCGGAGATCTTGCGGCGGGTGTTGACGATGGCGCGTGGGGAGATCCGGGAGACCTTGCGCCAATAAATGATGGAGCAAGGGATCGACCCCGAGAGTCTGGCGGATGTCGCCATGGACGACGGCGAAGAGGTCAGTGAGGGCCTGAACATGCTGGAAGTCTTCGAGCTGCTGGAGCAGGAACGGCTGCAAGCGCAGATGATCGAGGCAGGCGTCGACCCTGCCGAGTTCAGGGCGAGTCGACTGCCGCCCGAGGTGGCTGCGGCTGTCGAAGGAACTGCCTCTGGGAGGCCGAGTCGAGGGCAGGGGGCCGTCGAGTCTGGAGCCGAACCCCTGTCTTCAGACTTGCGGCCTTCGATCGCGGCGACTCAGCGAGGGCGAGATGCTGCGCCAGTATCTTATCGAGACATTGGGCCGTTCTCGAGAACGGTCGAGTGACCGTGACTTGAGGTCCAGCTCGCGTTCCCGAACGCCGGAGGCTGCGCTCAGATCGTCACCGCCGATTGCCGACGAGCCTGCGGTGGCGACGATGGAATCGGCTAGAGCTGCTGCCGGCCTACTTGCTAGTGGAAGGACTCGTGTGGTTCCCGGACTTGTCAGCGGTTCCATGTCTACAGCGACCTCCATGGAGCGAGGTAGTGGTATCATCGGTGTCAGGCCTACAAGGGCCCTGAGATGGGCTAATGTATAACGGGCCGCACTGTAACGATGTCCTCCCCACCACGCTGATGCCAGCGAGATTGATGCCGTCGGTCACGCCAAGGCCGACGCCCAGGGGTGGTCGAATGACAGGAGGAGCCATTCCTACCTACGGAGGAACCACGCCGGAAGTCCGACTGAGGGGTACGCTGTTGCGTTCTCTCAGCCGTTCTACCAACCGATACTGAACACCAAGGATGGGAGACGAGTACGCTTCTGGAGGCTGGACCTGACAGCCCCCACTGTTTACGGCGGGAGGGGCACCTGTGGCTACGCAGGCGGGGTCGGCTATCGTGACGCCCGTCGGAGGTTGGCCTTCCGATGTGCCCACTCGAGAAGCTGCGCCTACAACAAGGGTTTCATCTACACGTGTGACTGGGGCTGGAGCTGGGCCTTTTGACCCCAGCTTCTGGAGATAGCCCGTAGCTAGTAGAGCCGTGCCGGTATCGTATTGGAACGGGACAGGTGTGCCTGCCTCGCATGGAGCTGGGACAGAGGCTCCTACTTCGCGATGACCGAGACAAGGAGCTGGAGGTGGAGCAGGTGGAGCCGGGGGTGGTGGCGGTCGGAGACCCTCGGACCCCGCTTCGAACCCTCCTGCTGCCGGAGGTCAGAACCCGCCGAATGGAGGCATGGTGCCGTATGGCAGTGTGCCGACATCGCAGAGATATGGCTTCGTTCCCTGGTACCCTGTGAACGCTTGGGGCGTTCCTGTGGCTGGACATGGAGGTCAGCGGTTGACCGTGAAGAACGCTGTTGATATGATCACACCGTTCTATTCTGACAGCTACACGGTGGAGAAGGCCAAGAGCTATTGTGCCGAGCTCACGAAGATCACCCAAGGCATGGAAGACGGCATGAAGACGACCGTCTTTCGAGGGTTCTTGAAGGGCAAGACTGCTGAGGACTGGTGGGGCTATTCTCAGATTGAAGATTTTCAGACGCTGCGGGTTCGTTTTCACGACAGATTCATGTGTCTGTCGCCTCCCCAGATGATGGAACGGCTCAAGGACACGAAGCGTTCCCGAGGTGAGACCGTGGAGGAGTGGGCTGACCGCATGACGGCACTATGCGATGCGGCCAACTACTTCGACCCGTCGATGCGTTACCACTATTTCCTCAAGGGCTTAAGGAACCGAGAATGGATGTCCATGCTAAAGACGACGATGGTTACTTCCATCCCGGAAGCCGTGGCCGTGCAACTCTACAAGAACATGCCCAGATCCCCGTTGAGTGTGAAGATGACTTTGCGGGCGAAGGAACGAGCAGGTTGTCGGGCGAATCTGCAGTGCAGGTTCGAATGATGGACATGATGCAGCAGACGCAGACCATGATGATGCAGCAGCAGCAAATGCTTCATTCGCCTCGATCTCCCAGGAACCGTGGAACCGTTGCAGCGTTACAGGAGCATCATGCGACGAACGGCAGACGCCAGCAGCAACAACAGTTCCGAGGAGTTCGGCAGGGTCCGGATATGCGCACTCAGGAGGCTGAAGTGGTCTGTGGCAGATGCTTGCGCGTGGGCTGCAGCCGTGCTACGTGTGCTCGTCAGTATGGGACGTGTAATCGTTGCCAGCAGGTGGGTCAATTTTTGATGGAGTGTACTCAGCCTCGCTTGGGTAACGGTGGACAGAACGGAGTTCGATTCCAAGGCCGTCGCCCGTTGCAGTGTTTTATGTGTCAGGGAACGGATCATGTAGTTGCACAGTGTTCAACGATGGAAATGCTTCGTGGAATGGCGATGCAGCCAACTGGAGGGCTGCGCAGACATCTTCGGCTCCGGTGCCAGCCCTGGCTCTGACTCAGCAATGAGGAGGACAGGAGAAGGGAAGGAGAGTGTCACTTCCGTCTCTTGTCAGATGAGCGACTACCGTGGCTGCTGTGGTTGAGACGGCGACTGCGGAACGGATGTCTCCCGGGACGAGGGAACGGTGTACGATGAACCCGTTCCTAACGAGAGTGAAATGGCTGGAATTGCTGTGAATTTGTTGAATGGAGAAATTCTTGAATAGGATGTGATCGAGCTCCCAGAGGTGATTGAAATTGTCGTGGAAGACTTCCGTGTGCGGATGACATTGCTGCCGAAGAGACAACCTGCCCAGATGAGGGGCCGAAGAAGTGCCGAGTCCTGACGAGCTCGAGTCCATACCAGTATTGGCAGTGAGGGACGTTGAGAGAACGGAGACGGTTGCAGAGGAAGCGTCTTCGCAAGTGGTAGTAACAGAGATGATTACCGAAAGAACGTCTCCGCCTAAAGCGAGAACGGAGGTTAGCAGCCAAGACGGCGTGCTGTCTCCCGGGAAGGATGTGAAGATAGACGGCGAGAAAAGATGCCGTCGCCCGTGGATGACTTTGCAAGACTGTTCACGGAGCAGGAATTAGATGCATGGGAGCAATGCCAGAGTGGGCCCGCTCAAGTGGAAAAAGAAGAGTACGAAAAAGAGATCGAAGAACGGCTGTTTCCCTTAGATGAATCGGAACTGAGAAAGAAAATAGAAAAGAACGCTGAGCGCCTTAAGCCTGTGAGTATTGATGACCTTAGTGTGGTTCTTAGCATACCAGTGGAGACGCTCCAACGGACTAAGGAGGCGTCCCTGGGAGCACTGTCGTCCCCCGAATATTGGTTGGACTGGTACCGCGAGACCCTGGCTACTACGGAAGAGGCCAAGCGCGCTAATCGAGAATTTCAGACAAGCCGTAGCTTCCCTCCATCTGTTCTCAGTGCAGAGGAGAACGCTCAAGTGAACACTGTTGTGAATGCAGCAGTCAAAGTTGAAGATATGATCAAGGAAGAGATCGTCGAGGGAACGGCTAAGAAGGGCTGCGATGTAGACGAGTGTGTCGTGCTGCAGAATATCGTGTTGCATCTGGAGAAGCCGCATGAAGATGAGCCGGTTGTCGCTGATATGACAACCAAACCACTTGATAAGAAGTGGCGAAGTGTTGGAGGAAGGTCGTGTTTAACCTTGCCCCCGAGAATCTGGACTCCAAGGGAGGAGTTACAAGGACTGTGGAGAGCTCGGATGAGGGGTTCCGATCGGAGTACCACCCGAGCGTAATCGGACCCGTGACATGCCCGACTTTTAATGAAGACGTGCTAGCGAGCTTGTGGAGCTAGCCGGCCCGCTTGTAAGAGGCGAGCTGCACCTGCAAGTACTATCACTGGTATATCGATGGTACCTTGATAAGGTTGAGAGCATCCGTTCGAAGCTGGAGGCGAGGCGCGCTGCACGAGACACTGAACAGCCGTGTTCAGTCACGCCGGAACGGAAGCCTCCGTGGAAGTCGGTGTGTTTGACTGTTTCTCGCTGTTTATTGACCGTTCGGAGACGCTGGGAGAGCGTGCTCCGTGCCGAGAAAATGCGGCCGACCCTTCTTCTACGCCTACGTCGTGCGTGACGACTCGCAGCGCTTAAGAACTCGAAAAGCAGGGCTGCGCGAGGTCAAACCGGCCAGTGATGATGGTGAAGAAGAAGTGAAGCCTGGGGGCAAGCGTGTGATCGGTGCGATCAATTGTATTAAGGGCTTATAGGCTATCGCAGCCGGCTACATTGACTGTTGGCGGCCGACCTCTTGATGATACGGGCGCGATCGCTAGTCTTCTATACAAGCAAATGCTAAAACGACTTGGGGTCCCGATGACCCAGCTGAAGCCCTACTCTGGTGGTCTGCAGAGCGCATCGGGAAACGATCCCAAAATTGACGGGATTGTCTGGCTGCCGTTGCGCCTCGGTTCACAAGAAATGAATGTACCGTTCGTCATGACGAACCGTATTCACGTGGACGCTATCATTGGGACGGATATTTTAACTGTGTTCCGTGCAGTGATCGATATGGAGGAACGCACAATGACGCTTAAGGGAACAGGTGAGGTGTTCTTGTTAGGCGTGACCCGAGTCGAGCAGACGTACGTGACGCAGATCTCGACGACGGCGAAGCTGCAGCCTGGTGGTCAGGCGTTGGTAGCGACGGACTTGCACGCCTCCGTGACTAGTGAGACGACTGTGTTAGTGGAAGGTCAGATCCTACTGTGAGGATTGCTAGAACATTTTGCACTGTGCGTGAAGGTCGAGTGCTCGTGGAGGTTTGCAATGCTTCAACGGAAGACGAGATCATCGAGAAGCGGACTCGGATAGCTGCGGTGACAGTAGTGCCGGACTTGGCCTTTGATTTCGAGCGAGGAAGGCCTACTGCAGCTGGTAGAGACGATTGGGTTAGCTCAGTGATTAGTGCAGTCACGCCTTCGCTGGGCGAGGACCTTTCCCGAGAACGGATGCCAAACCTGATGGAACCTGTAACGCCGATGGCCGAAGAACTGGAGGTCGACTTCACGGGGTCGAAGTTGAACGGTGAGCAGCGTGACTTGCTGACAAAGGAACTGAACAACTTCAGGGACTTATTCGTGGAGACGTCCAAGAAGCCAGGACGGACTTGCTGTACTTTTCGATTGACACGGGTAACCATGCCCTGCTCAAGCAGCAGCCGTATCGGGTATCGCAAGCTGAGGGCGACGTGATGGAAGCAGAGACCCAACAATATTTGGAGCTGGGTCTGATACGTCCTTCGATGAGTCCATGGGCCAGTCCTGTGCTGATCATAAGAAAACCCGACGGATGCATCCGTTTCTGCATCAATTATTGGCGGCTGAACGTCGTTACCGTAAACGACTGTTACCAGATGCCGTTAATCGATGATATGTTGGACGTCTTAGGGAACGCTAAACTATTATCTACGATGGATATAGCATCTGGCTGTTGGAACGTTCCAATGAAGGCTGGAAGCGTGGAGAAAACGGCATTCAAGAGCAAGCTCGGTCTCTATGAACGGCACGTGATGCCGTTAGGACTCTGTAACGCTGTGTCGGCCTTCGAACGGCTGATGGAAAACGTCCTTGTGGATCTGAAGTGGAGGATATGTCTCGTTTACCTGGAAGATTGTGTAGTGTTCAGCGAAGACTTCCCGATGCATTTGGTGCGTCTAAGGCAGGTGTTAGAACGGATTAGAGCGGCTGGGTTCCGCCTACAGATGAAGAAGTGCCATTGGGGCCGTGATCACGTGGCGTTCTTGGGTCACATAGTAACGCCTTCGGGGATTCTGCCGAACTCCGAGAAGGTCTAAGCAGTGATGAACGTTAAAAGGCCGCATGACCTCCATACTTTGCGAGCCTTTCTTGGACTGACGAGCTAGTTTAGGAGGGACATACCTGGTTACACTGCGATTTCGGCGCCCATTGAACGGCTCAAGCAGATATGAGTGGCGTTCGAGTGGAACGAGGATTGTGAAGCAGCGTTCCGCCAGCTGAAGAGACGGTTGATGGAACCACCCATCTTAGTGTACCCTGACTTTCGAAAACGGTTCAAGCTGTACGTCGACTCCTCGCATCTCGCGGTAGGCGCGTGTCTGATGCAGGAGGTCGACGGCCGTGACCGAGTGGTGGTATATGCAAGCAAGTTATTAGTGGGTTCTCAGCGGAACTGGATTCTAACCAAGACGGCACGTCGGAGATAGAATGCTGGGGCATCGTGTGGGCCACGCGCAAGTTCCGGTGTTATCTGGACCGCCAAGAATTTGACCTCTCCACTGATCACATAGCTCTGACGGGGTCTGTAGCGAAACCAACAAAACTAGTAACGCGAAGTTGGCTCGTTGGGTGATGGAGTTATCTCAGCTGCTGTTTAAAGTATGTTATAAGCCTGGAACGTCTATGGGGCACGCTGATGGCATATCGAGGCTACACCAAGCATGCGTGAACGCTGTCACGATGGCATACCTACTAAACGATGCCGACTAGAACGAAGAACGGAGTTTTGTCCAAGTCGGGGAGATCGGTTTCTCGGTACGCGTAGTACCTATTGATATCGAAGGACCTGAACCTGATCGCGCTCCACCTACGGTGATCGAGGATTCACAGGACACTCAGCTAGAATACGACTCGATCCCCGCCCCTCCGACTCAGGAAGAACAGGACGAAGAGGAAAGTTCTAGCGTGGAAGGACCAGTGTCGCCAGTGGACTGGACCGTGACTTGTTCATAGCTGAACAGCTAAGGACTCGGTGAATACACACGCTGGCAGCGTTCTTGAGGGATGGAGCTCTGGCGATGGACGCCAGGATAGAGCTCGAACGGTCCAAATGGCGCCACACTTCGTTATAGAGAACGGTGTGTTGATGAGGCGCGTACATTTGAATGCTGCGGGAGGGCACGCACGGACGATTACTGTCCCCGTGATCCCCTGCCGTTCATTGAAATGGTGCTCCACTACTGCCATTCGGATGTGCTGTCGGCTCACGTGGGCCAGACTAAGACCCTCGACAAGGTGCGAAAGAACGCCTAGTGGCACGGACGGAAGAATGACGTCATTGAATTTGTCCGTGCCTGCGGCGTGTGCAGGAGCGGAAAGGGCTATAGGCCGTGGAAGAACGGTCTCATGCTACGCATGCCCGTGCATAATTTGTCGGGTCCTTTTTCACTGCTCGTTGTGGGTGCTGTAGGACCTTTGGTGACGACGTCACGTGGCAATAAGTTCATTTTGGTGATCGCCGACTACTTCACTAGGTGTGTGGAGGCTTTTCCCGTCGCGTCATTTGATGCGATCACGTTTTTGAACACCATGACTGATGAGGTTATCTCGCGGCACGGCGTGCCGGAACGCCTGCTTAGCGACCGTGGATCGAGTTTCATCTCTGGACTGGCTAAGTCGTTTCATGAGCGATTGGCATCACTGTTTAGCTCGGCTTACCATCCATAGACGCAGGGACTCGTGGAGAGATTTAATGGGATTTTGCTTGGCATGCTGCGAATGTATGTGAATGAGACGCAAACGGATTGAGTATTTGCCCCCGCGTTTTATTCACCTATCATACCTCTTACCATGAAGCGTTAGGTGACTCGCCGTTCTTCAGCTTGTATGGGTGGGATCCCGTGCTTCCGCTGGACTTGGCGTTCCGGAACACTTCTCCTGACTGGAAGAGTAATGAAGTGGCGAAATATCGGAAGAGGTTGTACTTGTTTATGCGGGACACCAGGAGGGTGGTTGAGAGACAGCTATTGAAAGCACAAGTCCGTCATGCTAGAAGACTTAGCGGGCAGGTGCCAGTAGCTTTCGAAGAAGGTGAAGCGGTTTGGGTCTATCAGAACTTCAGGGCCAGGTGTGGCGAGAAGAAGACTAAGAAGTTGGCGTCTGGCACGGTCCTTTTCGTGTTCTCGGCAAAGTCGGGGAGAACGCCTACAAGATTGCTATTCCGAGCCACCCTGGTGTAGTAACGGTGAATGTGAACCGGTTGAAGTCTTTCAAAGGCTGGTGGAGTCGTCCTTTCCCGAGTGAAGTGCCGACTGGTGTTGAGTTCCTGCCCGATGCTGATGATGCTGGACCTTTGGCGGATGATGACTTGACCGCCTCGAGCTTTATCGAACGCCTCATTATTTGGGGTGAGGAAACGGCTTTTTTGGGGTGCGAGGTTTCCAGTCGTGGATGTCCTCGCCAATCGTGTCGAGAAGAGAGAGGTTCAATACCTGGTATTGTTAGCAAAGCATGAAACTAAGTGGTTGGCTGCCTCCGCTCTCTCGTCTACGTTTGACGATCTGATTGCGGCGTTCGAGGTTGCGGAACGGAAGCGAAATGATTTGCGTGATATTAGGCGGAGTGTGCAATAGGCTGAGGCTAACGCCACGGTGGACGAGGATGAACTCTTGTTCTAAGAGGCCATGAGGGCTTCTTAAATAATGTGGTGGGAACACCTCGAGCAGCGTGCTCAATGGCGTAAGTGTATCAGTGCAAATTACTTTGGATATTGACGATCACCGTTCGCGTTCCTAAGACGAACGGAAACTGAATGAGTACTCAAGGAGAAGAACGGCGAAGGCAATCATGAAATGCATGTTACCAGTTAAAGAGAACGGACCCGGCCAGATTGGCTATTACGCGCTGCTTTTTGAAGACGGAGGACTTGCGAGAAGGAAGAGGAGCTTTACCAGCGAAATAGCTCTTCTTAGTCGAAACCGCGGCCTTCTTAGCTGGCGGCGAGGTCTTTTTGGCTCGCGGCGAGGTGTTCTTGGCCAGCGGCGAGGTCTTCTTGGTGGGCGACGTCACGTCTTCGCTGATGTCGCTGCTGGAACGGTCACCTGGACCGTTTTCATCCTCTTTCGCCGTCGGCGGCCGGCTGTCCTCATTTTTGCTGTCGCTGCCAAACGTCTCTTCGCTGGTTGGAGCGTGCACGAGCGTGGGGCGACTGGTCCGTCATTCTCGTCGTTGATCATGGCGACGACCTCGTCTTCGTCGGAGGCTTCGTCTGGTGCGAGGGCGGTGTAGGCCCCCTTCTTGGTCTGGAAGGCATCGACGCTGTAGGCCTTGAGCTCTTTGGGTCCATCTCGGGAACCTCGGGAGCCACGAAGGTGTCGTCACGAAGCTTGGCGTCGATCAGGGTCTGCAATCGACGGATGCGGTTATTGGCGACGAGCTTGCTGTAGATGCCCTTGGTCTGGTCGCCGGACCAATGATCCCTGGCGGATTTCTTGGAGGTGATGTCCATGCGGATGCGTGCCATGGCACGGTCCGAAATACGGTTCTCCAAAACGAATTGGTCCGGGTCGATAGCTGGCTGGTGTTCCAGTAACGCTGGAACATGCTCGTAGCCCTCAGAGTCGATCTCTTCGGGGTCGAGAGCGTTCTCAATCTTCCTGGTATAGCGGTTTTGTCCTTGGATATACAACGTCGAGAGGTCGTCGATTGGCACCCCGGAGAAAGTCTTCGCTGCCGCGCTGTGCTTGCCAGGCTGGCCGCCGAGCCACATGAGCCAACCGTGCGGGCTTGTCTCGAGGCGTTGCAAGAACGCATAGTGGCCCCACGTCTCAATACAAATACTGAGGAACAGCAGCCATACCCGGTTAGCGTTCATCTTGCGCTTTCGACGAGCGTTCTGGGCAGCGACGGAACTCAGGGACACATGAATGGCCCATTCCCAGAACGCACGCCGATGCGTGTTCCAGAACCGCCAGTGGGCTCGATGAACGTCGGGGTAGGCGACTGGGTCGTACCAGAGCTTGATGCCACTCCAGGGGTACATTACCTGAAACAGTAGCTGGTTGTGAGTGGTAGCCTCATGGACGATGGCCTTGATGTCCTCGCGAACACGCGCAGAAGTGCGGGGAGGCAACTTAAAGCCAAACACGGCCATGTCGGAGGAGAAGATGGCTCCAGCGTTCTGCGGGCGTGGTTTCTTGGTGGGTCGAGACGTGCTCGGGTGGCGGGCTAGAACGCTTGCAAGTCGTGGCCGGAGGGAACCGTGGATGCGATGGAGCGTGCTGGCACGCTTGTTGCTGACCCGGGGACGATAAAAGCTGAACGGGTCCGCGAAAGGCGTTCGCCACATCCTGACCGTCGATGGCGCCCTCGGCCATGTCGTCATGGACGTCGAGCCCCGAGGACGCCACGTTGATGGAGAGAGCCTCTCTCATCTGGGTCCAAAATGCAACTTGAGCCGTCTTGGCGTTGTCTTGGATTTCTTGAGCGTCCGGAGGTCGTCGTCTTCGACCTGCTTGTGCTTCGACTGCCTCCAAAGGAAGCGCGTGAAGCGTTAAAACATCGCTCGCTCGGAGGCGAGGGTGGGGTGACGGACTGTTGCCGAGAAAGCGAATTGCGAAATGTGAGTGAGCCTGAGTCTGGATGGCCAGACAGAAACATTAGATCGTACCTTTGGTTGAAGATGAGCCGGAATGGTCCCTCGAACTCTCCCAGAAAGTCGGAATGCTAAATGACTGTTAATGACTGATGACGAGCGTGTTGTCGTTACTGAGGCAACGGATCGATGGTGAATGACTACTAGTGATTATAATGGAAGCGAACCCCGTCGCAACGGCAAGATGAAGAGGGCAGTGACATGATGAGAATGGACCCAGGTCCCAAGCATGCATGGCTAAGTTGGTGCCATTCCTGAGTTTTCTGTGAACGGCGACAGCGATGGAGTTCCTGAGTAACGGTGTGCTGGTGATCCAAGACTGTTACCGTCCCCCAAGACCCGTTCTCCGTATACTGCGCTGTGGGTGCGTGCTTCGTGGCCGTTTGGGTGGCTACTACTCCATTACGATGCGTAACGTGGGTGCTGGTTACTGTTGTTAAGATGCACGGCCTCCCCGCGGACACCGTTCGCCCAGAAAAGGGTGCTACGTAGTTTACCGCTTGGCTCGAGTACCGTCGGAAATATTCGCTACTGTATCCATGTTGAAGACGGCACGGTCAGTTGCTTTTCGCGCCATCGCGCACGCTTTCGCGCCTTCCCGAGCTAGCTTCGCGCCATCGCGCTCTCTTTCCCGCGCACCGAGCTGCTTTCGCGCCCCCACTCTCACTTTCTCGCGTCCCCGAGCTGGCTTCGTGCCAAACTTGAGCTGTCTTTTGCCATTCAGCGGCGCGAGGTGCAGCTCGACTCGGCAATTACTATTTTGTTCCTTGGGCGCACTCATCAGTTCATCATTGCCACGCCGAGAAAATATGTGCTCGGATAATCACTGCTCCTGTAGCTGATCAACATGCTGGAAGCCAACTATATTCCAAAACGTCTTCGTCGAGCGACTCCAAGATGTACGAAATCAAAGCGAGAATGCAGAACACGAGAGAGAACATGGACGTCGACGATAGTGACGTGGACTGGGACGACGACTGCGATTGGTAGTACGAAGGCTACCGCGGTGACGGTGTTCACTGGGTAAACGCATCCGGATTGCAGACATCGTCGAGGATGCCTTCGTTTGAGTGAGCGAGACGCGTCTTGTGTTTGCTGCTTATGCGGCTACTGTGGTGGCATTGGTGTTTTGCTGGATGTAGGTGACGTTGGTAGGCCTCGCACACTCTCTTTCCACCCCTCCATGACGAAGCCATTCGGTTCCTTTCTACATTTTCATGGTGAAGTTACTCGCCTTCATTTCTTGTCGGTCATTTATTCGGTCAGGTACAAGTCCTCTATGTTAAAATGCATGCATCATTTTGTTTTGGTGCACGAGACTTTCTCTTGGTGCATCAAATTCATGCATTTTAACAACAGTAGTGCTGGTGTCTAATGTGTGGGAACTAGCGTGCAAACACGGTGGCTTGGTGGCGAAATACGTGGATGGATACTTCCGACTGGCTCGCGACCGGCGTACGCGGAGTTACGCGCCGGCCGACTACGTTTGGACCATGTACGACGCGATATTTGCGGTGCCGATGCTCGTGCTGCGAAGTGACCGTCGCGAGTATGGGGCATACGGCGGATGGCTTACAAGGTATGGGACTTCATGCACGAGTTATGGTGCGTTAAACTTCCCGACACCGTTCAAGAAGCTGGAAGAGGAACGGTACGGTTTTCTCGAGTCTTGTTAGAGGCCACCGTTACCTCCGCTCGACGCGTAGTGAAGGGGGAAGGGGTCTCTGCTGGATGACACTCCTATTGCTATCCGTGGTTCTTTTACCTACCGTTGCTGGTCTACGAAGTGCTGGAGTTCCTGTTGCGATTGGATCTGGAGGGTTAGCGTTGGCGTCGTGTTAATCGGAATGGAGAAGCTGGTGCTTCGCGAGTATAACGCTCAGACAAGGTTGGACGAGGTGTCGCCCTTGAACGTGATGCGTGGAGGCTGGCGTAGCCTCCAGTCGAGCTCGGCGGCACGGGAACGGAAGGAGCGTGCTAGCTTAAGGAAACTGCGCCGTTCCCGTGCCGACGAAGAAGAATGGACAACTGATGGAACGGAGTGCAACTCAGAGAACGGCGATGAAGCCGTTCTCAAGGTGACAAGGGCATTGCGGCGATGAACATGGGACGGTCCCGAGAAGTTTTGAAAGCCGAGCGTGCGCCTGCGGCTTTTCAAGCCGAGCTACGCCAAGTCATGCACAAGACGGCTAGTCTCCAGAAGGAGTACGGAGAGCTATCGGAGGTCCGTCGGGGACGACGAACGGAAAGTCGGGGAGAATGTCCCGAGTCCTGTCGGGACGGTGCGGTATCAGAGAATGGTAGCCATGTGCTGGACCTATTAAAGGGAATGCGTTATGACGTTGAAAAGGCGAAACGCAAGGCAGTCTAAGTTGCGAATCGTGGATACCTGGCCTAAGACCGGAAGGGAAGTGGGGGCGACGTGCCCGCCAAGATGTCGTGGGAGCCCCGAGCATCTCCGAGGAGGAAAGACGTGTGCCGTGTTTGTCAGAGAGTATGGTGTCCAAGGAGAGGCGACGTGCGAAGGGCGCGGCCGAGGGAGCACCCTGGTGACTGCAGAGCAGGCGTCGCGCGAGGATGGAGGTCACGACTCCTGGTGCGCTGAAGAAGCGGCAGGACGGTGAGTCGTGCCTAAAGAGAGATAGCTGCGGCATGTGGCTGCGTGCGGGTAGTCTAATCAGTTGCGTTTTTACCTTGCTTGAAGCAGGCCTTAGCTAAAAGCAGACGAAGAATCAGAAACCGTTTCTATTAACCGTTCTTGTGTCTTCTGTTCGGTCAAGGCCTACTACTAAGTGCGACAGCGTTCACACTACTTTCCTACGGAAGCCGTTCGCGGAATCCCAATCAGCACCGGCTACTCGACCCTCAAGCAGGGCGCGTGACTCGTTTTTCACGGGGGTTCCGGACTCGTGAACATCGTTCCAACCAGGCCACCGTTCCAAGTGCTGGCATCATCGGGTAACCGGGCACCCCAGCGTACCCACTCATGCTTTGCGGCAACAAGCCGTAGTCTAGCAAGGTCCTCTGCTGCTCGGGTACTTCAATTCGCATCTTCGGTCTGGACGACGCAGGCCGATCCGTTCTCGCAGGCGGCACATCAAACTGTACTTGCGGTTCCCTCGTTGCTCCTTGTCCGGGTACTCCTGCCTGGGCCGTACCAGGCCCTGCCCCAGTACTCGGCACGATTCCTTGGCTGGGAACACCAGCTCCTGACCCCGCGTCTAAGCATCTGCGCTGGGATCACTGGGCGCCTGTTCCACCACGGACGCCGCGATCGCCGCTAAGCGAGCTCGCCTTGATTCAGCAAGGTTTTCTTTCGCCGCCGCCCTGAGGCGCTCATCCAAAATATATTCCATTGACTACCGTCCAGCTCCAGTACTGGACAAAGGTTATTTTCATCATCACTAGTATCCAATTGAAGGGGTGACGTTGGCTGTACCAACGCCCCATCACCTCCACCTCCTCGTGCTCCGCTCTGTCTCCGGTTTCCTCATCATCTCGAGGCCCATAATGACCTTCCTGTGCACCAACATCTTGTCCGTATTGGTCTCCCTGCAAACCACCACCCGTTCCGTACTGATACTCCTGTATGTCTGACAGGAAAAACCCTTCCGTCACCGACGCCTCTAAGTCTCCACTATCCGGCGCATCCTCGCCTCCAGGTGGTTTTCGTCCAGACGGGAAGCCAAACATCGCTCCCCGTAAGCACGTTAATCCGGATTTCCAGTTCTCCAAGTTGTTCCGGGAACAACACCACTAGGCCCTAAACCGCTCTAGTATTCCAGAGCTGGCGTGACCACACACTTCGCAAATACACCGACAGCTAATCCATGCTACGAGCACACGTATTCGGTCTCCAAACTCGAAGTACGGCACAGATTCCCAGGGCGAAGTGTGCTCACGACAGTCACTTGACGACGTAGACACAAAATTAGAACGCTAACAGCGCCTCTCGAGACTCCAAGTCGAAAACAGACAAATGAACCACACGATCAACTGGCTCGTTCCACAACGGCGAAGCTATCCTGCTTCTCCACCAACTTGTCCCGGGGTGGGGATGCAAGAACGCTGGGTTCGAGCGACCCGCGGGACGAAGTAGCCCGCGAGCTTCGTTAAAGGAAACGCCCCTGCTAGCCGTGTCAAGAAGCTTGAAGTACACCAAGCCGGCACGCCAAGTTCACGAGTAGAGTCCAAGTAAAGAGTAAAAATGTCGATAAGCCTGTTAGCCTGTTAGTTGCTTTGCTGTTCCTGTTCTGTGTTGCTGTTCCTGTTCTGAGCAAATCGAAACGTTTTCTTACCTGCGGGACAGCGGGCGGCCGCTACAAACCTGAGGGCGTGACTCCACTTCCACTTCCATGAAGAAGCTACCCTTGACGCGCCACCCGTCCCCGCGGACGTACACCCCCTCCCTTCTAGCTCGCTCCGACACGATGCCACGCCATTCATACCAGCGACGACGCGGCTACCTCCAGCACGACCTCCATCCTTTTCCTTGACACACCGTCTTCTTCCCGGTCCACGCAAGGACATAGCGCCGCATGTCCTCCGTCCTCGCCGTCGTCCCACCGGCCCGCTCCTCCCGCCAGTCATAAGCGCCGCCACCAGATCCTTGGCTTCCACGAAATGATGGTACGAGGCTGGCTCTTATGCCAGCCAAGGCCCCGTTGTAGGAGTGGCTGATTGGCCAGCTCCATTAGTCAATGAGCTTGCCGTTCGCCTGGCCGTTCTAGCAACACCTTGAACCGTTCCCCTATTGCGCGGTATTCCCGATCCGGGACAATTACTTGAATCAGTAAACAGCAAATCGGCCCAGGAACAGTAATGACGAAGCCCGACTGGTGATACCTGAAACATTGCGCGCCGATATCCTGCACTACGTGCATGAGGATTTCAGGGAGTACATCAGGGCATAACCAGGACATATGAACGACTTCGTCGGGAGTACTACTGGTCTGGCATGTATGCAGACGTGGCGAAGTTCGTCAAGGAATGCGTTGATTGCGCGTCCGCCAAGGGACGACCCCCAACGCAGGACCATCACCTGGAAATATCGAGCCTAGGCGCCCGTTTGAAGTGGTGTCGATGGATTTTGTCACACATATGCCCAGGTCCGAACGTGGTAACACGTTCTTATTCTTGTTCCAAGACATGTTTTCGGGGTATATGATGTGCAAACCAATGGACTCAACAACCGCCCAGGATGTGGCAGAAGCTTACGAGGAATGTTTATTTCGGCGCTTTGGAGCAAGTTCCATGATCAGACATGACCAGGATCCGAGGTTCATGAGTGAAGTCTTCACCAGGTTCCGGGAGCTCCTGGGCAGTTAAAAACGCACAACTATGGCATATTGTCGCGTGCCCTGCCTGGGGTCGGTTAGCCGGTGTTGGGTAGAGCCCCGCAAAGAGCTCCGTAGGAAGGAAAGAGAGAACGGTGCAGTAGTTCGCAGGCCACACTGAAACGATAGGAACGCAACACTAGAACGCTTGAATAAAACGGTTCTTGGTTAGAATCCCTTGGTGTTAGTTTGGCCTGTGTCAGGCAAGGTAAAATTACGACTGAGTAAAACCTACACGCAAGCGGCCCTCGCCGCATTCTTCGATCTTGGGCACGACTCACCTTCCTTCGTCTCCTTGGTGTTCCTTGAGCCATGCCACCTGTCCGCAACCACGACGCCCGCTCTGTCGTCACGGTGGCGCTCCCTCGTCCGCGCCACCCGTCCTGCCCTCAGCGCACGTCGCCCCTCCTAGCCCTTGACCCGGTGCTCTTGTCCGCCCGGCGGTTCATCCCTCCTAGAAGCCGCCGGGAACATCTCGCGCCATCTTGTCTGGAGAGCTCAGCTACCACTTGTTCACGGGGTATGTACGCCTGATAGCCCTGAGTCGAGAACGCAACGGCCTTACGCCGTTCCTCTCCAACTTCATCACGCATGCTCTTTAGTAGTCCTATTACATGACCACCATTCCCGGGCATATCACCGTCCCGACAGGACACGGGACATTCTCCCCGACTTAGCGTTCGCCGCCCCGGTGAACCTCCACGTTAGCCTCGTACTCCTTCTGCAGCTCCGTAGCCTTCAGACGAGCTTGGCTTAGCTCCGCTTGGATCGCAGCCGGAGCCCGCACTTGGCCCTCAGTGTCATGAGACTGGTTCAGAGGCTTCCTTTGTCACTTGTGGAACGGTTTCACCACCGTTCTCCAGTTCAGACTCCGTGTCATCGTTCAGCAGGATCACTTCTTCTTCGTCGAAACGGCGCGGTAGTCGAAGACTCGCACGCTCCTTCCGTTCCCGAGCGGCTGCGCTAACCTTGAAGCTTCGCCAGCCGTCTTTGGCCACATTGAGAGGTGAGACTCCATCCAAGTGAGTCTGCGCCTCATACTCACGTAGCACACTAGCTTGACAAACCCCATCGAAGCAACGCCAACACTTATTTTCCAAATCCACGCACTCCAACCGAGGTAAATGTTCGTCAAGTTCACTAGGAGCACCACAACCAGCACACCAACCCACCCCTGAAGTACACTCTCGAGCACTTCGTACACCAGTAGAGGTAGGTACAGGATCACAGAGAGTAGTAACAGCACGATCCAGCAAACGCCTTTCAATCCTTCAGTGACACGACGGTACGAGGCAACGGATGCCTCCAGCACCGCACGCGCTAACCGTACCGTTGACTCCCAGGCACTCTGAACGGTATCAGGAAGATACACGCACCAAAACTCGTGCAGGAAATCCCAGGCTTGTAGGCCACACGCCCATATGCACCGTACCCGTCACGGTCTTGGCGCAGCACAAACATAGGCACCGAGAACACTGCATCGTACATAGTCCATAAGTAGTCAGCCGGCGAGTAGTTCCTGGTGCGTTCGCTCCGAGCCAGCCAAAAATACTCGTCAGCGTAACGAAACGCTAGTCCACCGTGAGGGCACGCTATATTCTACAGATTGTACGCCAGCAGCCATCCAATGCTACGCAGCGGGGTGGTGACCACCCAAGTCACGATGAAGCACGCTCCCACTGCACAGTACACGGCGAACGGATCTTGGGGCTGGTAGCCGTTCCGTAACGCCAGCACGCCTTCATCTAAGAACTACATAGCTGCAACCCGTTCACAGCTAAGCCGAGAATGTTCACCTCGACACTGTTGACACGATCAAAGGTCTAGTCTCCTTCCAATGGTCAGAGATGTCACCCCTCACTCGCGATCACTCGTAGTCACTAGCTGTCCCACCGTTTCTTCGGAACGGGGACACGCCAGTTGTAGTCATCCTTCAACCGTGCCCTCCTTTCCCGGAGAGTTCTCGGGGCCATTCCAGCCACCACTCCTGAACGGTAGGTAGCCCGGTTCCTTCTGATCACAAATATCACAAACCAGTGGCTCACTCTGCAATTTGCAATCCCGACCACAGCCACTCCTCCAATGTCCAAGAAGCAAAGCTCCGACGAGGCCATGTTTAAACGCTTCAACCGTTTCCTCAAGGGAGTCGAAGCAGCCAGGCGCCACGGCTACCACGGCGACCAAGATACTCAAGTCGCGTTCTGGAAGCAGATGCATGAGGCCCTCTCTGTCAACACGGGCTCCACCGGGCTAGAGGTCCTGGACGACATGGCTAAGGCCGCCATCGACGGGCAAGACGTCGCGAACGCTTTCAGCGGACCAGTCCACCTCCTTCCGTCCCCCGATCGCCAACAAACGTGCTTGAACGCTGTGGACCATCATCGGTTCCCGTTCCCCAAGAAGAACAATCGTTCCAGCCCGCCAGGTCAGTTGGACGCGGCACGGCCGCCGATGAAACAACGGACGCACTCGGGCGGCGCCACCTCCACTTCTGACGTGGCGGTGTTCGGGATTGAGCTTGCCCCACGCATACCACCACGCGTCCGCGAGGACTTAAAGGCAATATACCACGAGGCGGCGCGGTCCGATGCGTTCCCGTTCCAAGTCGCGTAACCATGGCATGGCGTCACGCTCTGGTACGACCCCGTGGCGTACCCAGATATTCACCGTGCGCACTGGCGGTTCTGGAACGGCCATCGCCGTGCCTTTTGGGAGTGGGCAATGCACGTGCCTCTCAGCTCCGTCGTAGCACAGAACGCCCGTCGCAAGCGCAAGATGAACGCCAACCGTGCTCGTCTGGCGTTCCTCAGTCTCTGCATAGAGACGTGGGGCTGGTATGCGTTCCTTCAACGCCTTGAGACGGACTCGCACGGTTCGCTGATGTGGCTCGGCGGTCAACCCGGCAAGCACAGCGCTGAGGCCAAGACCTTCCCTGGCATTCCGATTGACGACCTGGCCACGCTCTTCTCCAAGGACAAGAAGCGCTACACGCTTAAGATCGAGAACGCTCTCGACCCAGAGTTGATTGACGCGGAGGGTACGAGAACGTTCCCGCGCTGCTGGAACACCAGCAAGCGGTCGACTCCGCGCAAGCCGTGCGTGAGAACCGTCTCTCAGACCGTGCCTTGGCACGCATCCGCGGCGACATCACGTCGAACAAGTCCTATAAGGATCACTGGGCCGGGGACCTGACTCAAGGCATCTGGTGCAAGCTCGCCAGCAGCAACCGCATTTGACGACTCCAGATCCTCGTGATTGATGAGCTCCGTGACGACAATTACGTGATGCCTGAAGTCTCTGAACCGGACCAAAAGAGCTCAAAACCCTCGGTTTTGATGCGTTCCATAGTGTCTATCTTCTCCGGGATCCCGATCACCTTCTCCTCAACTTTTTCTTCTTCCGACAATTTCACAACAGTATCCTCAAATTCACACTCGACAGGAACGGCATCTTCACTTACCGTCCCTTCACTCCGTAGAGCCATCAGTTCCGACCGTATCAGCTACGGCCGCAACGGAACCTCCACGCATGTCGCTCGTCTGACAAGAAGAAGGAGCGACATCCTCCTTCCCTCCTCCTGTTCCCCTCATTGCTGAGTCAAAGCCAGGGCCAGCACTGAAGCCGGAGCCGTCTGCGTAGCTCCTCCAGCCGCATGCATAGCAATTCCGCGAAGCATTCATAGCATCGGGCACTGAGCAACAACGTGATCCGTTCCTTGACACATGAAGCACTGTAACGGGCACCGTTCGAACCACCGTTTCCTTGGCGCGGTTGCGTGCACTCCATCGAATAGTGACCTTGCTGCTGGCAAAGGTTGCAGGTACCGTAATGGCTAGCACACCCAGCACGCAAACAACGCCCACACACCGTTTCACCCTCTTGAGTACGCATGTCGGAGGCTTGCCTCACTTCACGGTACTGTTGCTGAGGTTGACCTTGACCGTTCGGAGACAGTACCTCCTGCAGTGCGGCAACGGTCCCACGGTTCCTCGGTGAACGGGGCGCTCGCAGCATCTGCTGCTGTTGAATCATCATTGTCTGCATCTGCTGCATCATCTTCATCATCTGCGCCTGCACCGCAGTGTCGCCTGTAGACTTGCTCGATCCCTCTTCGTTAAAACCATCATCATGTTTCACGGGAATCTGCATGTTCTTATACAGCAACACCGTTACTGCTTCAGGAATCGACGTCACCATCGTCGTCTATAGCGTAGCCAACCATTCACGGTTCCTAAGGCTCTTTAGGAAACACTGGTAACGCATCAATGGATCAAAGTAGTCGGCAGCGTCACACAACGCATTGATTCGGTCAGCCCACTCCTCAGCAGACTCTCCACGAGAACGCTTCGTGTCCTTCAGCCGTTCCATCATCTGCAGCGGCGATATGCCCATGAACCGGTTGTGGAAGCGGACTCGCAGCGTTTCAAAGCTGTCAATCTGCGAGTTGCCCTACCAATCCTCGGCAGTCTTGCCCTTCAGGCATCGCCGGAACACAGTCGTCTTCATGCCTTCCGCCATTCCTTAGGTGATCTTTTCAAACTCGGCCCAGAACGCCTTCGCCTTTTCCACCGTGTAGGAGTCGGAGTAGAACGGAGTAATCATGTCGACAGCGTTCTTCACAGATAAACGGTGACCCGCTTGATCAGCCATAGGAACGCCCCATGCGCTCGTTGGATACCAGGGAACGGATCCGTAGCCCTGGGAGGTAGGCGTACCTCCGTACGGCACCAAACCTCAGCTCGACACGGGCTGGTTCGGTCCTCCTCCACACTGCATAGGTGTCGAGGCTCCTTGTCCACCACTCGTCGGAAACACTTGACTCGGCCACGGAGACGCCAGTGCTCTGCCCCTAGAGCGTTGAGGCGCGGGGAATCACGGTCCGTTACCCGTCGTCCTAGGCACGGTAGAACCAACATTAGGTGTTCTCCAGAAACTTGGGTCGAACAATCCCGTTCCAGCACCCGTGCTCGTCACAGCAGCGTTACTGGAGGGCGCCGAAACGCCCCACCCGAGCGAAAAGCTCACGGGCAGGCTTTCCGCCGGAGTCACGATCGACGGACTAGCCGCACCAGGTAGCGTCGTCGGTGGAGCTCCACTCGAGGCAACATAGCCGTCGGCTGCGACCAGCTACCGGGAGCAGGGCCAAAACTAGGCGTCGGGGTGTTTAGCATCGGCTGATAGAACGGCTGCGAAAATGTAACACCGTATCCACCAGCGTAGTTCCGCCGTACGTCGGTATGGCTCTTCCAGTCATCCGTTAGTTCCTCGGCGTTAGTCCAGGCGTCGCCGGCGGCATCGATCCCTGAGGTGTTACTGCCGTCACGGGGAACGTTCCCAGGGTTGAAAGCCGTCCCACACCATGGCGTCCGCCACTCATTGCATAGGCAGATCGGTCATGGTCGCTGCCGTTCTTGTCCCACCAACCGTCGCACTCGATGCCCCAGTTACCGTTGCCACCGTCGTCCTTGGAACGGTCACCGGCCTAATAGCTCTAACAGATCTGCTAGCATCTGGCGGACCAGTCACAGGTCCCGTCACAGATACTTCTGGAGGCGGCCCTGCAGCCATTTTTGACTGCGTCGCTCTCGGCACCGAGGCAGGCGTTCTGGAACGCGAAGTCAACCTCGAGTCACGGTCACGCCCACGAGAACGCCCCAGCGTTTCAATCAGGGATTGTCGCAGCTCTTCCAGACCTCGCGGAGTCACCGCGATGGATGGTCGCAAGTCAAAGGACAGAGGCTCAGCTCCGGGCTCGGCGTCCCCTGTCCTTGACTCGGCCCTCCGGTGATACTTTCTTCAGCAGAGGCGCCAAGTTCAGCCGATAGCCTGTTCACCCTGAACTCGGCAGGGTCGATACCTGCCTCGACAATCTGCACTCTCAACCCTTCTTGCTCCAACAGCTCGATTATCTCCAGCATGTTTAAATGCCCCTTGACTTCTTTGCCATCATCCATCAGTACTTCGGCCAAAATCACAGGGTTAACTCCTTGCTCCACCATCTCTTGGCACAACGCCTCTCGGAACTCTCCCCGCGCCATCGTCAACACACGGCGCAAGTTCTCATCACTCGCGACCGGGGTACCGTCCTCCGTTACCCAGGAACGCTCTAGCAGGCTCCCTTAATTCTCCACACCATCGTCCGACGGTGGAGGCTCCATTGAGATGTAGCCTCCCACCTCGGTCATTCCTTGAAACGCTCTTCCTAAGCGTTCACACGCACGAACGGCCTTCACACCGTTCCTCTTAGCCGTTCAGCGACTGTTCTTCCGCACCACTTAGCACTTAGAACCGAGGCGTTCCTGCTGTCGACTTCTGAGACAAGAGGTTTTGGCTGTGACTAGCGTGGATGCTCGTCGGGTGTAGCCAGCACCCGACGAGCATCCACGCTAGTCACAGCCAAAACCTCTTGTCTTCCTGGTGCTCAACTGCGTTCTGAAACTTCGTGTCCAGCCATCGAATTTGGAACAGCGAGGTATACTTGCCCTTCTTTCCTCGACAACACACTCGAACAACAATGTATGTCGTGCCAACAGGCCTGTACACTTTATGCTTCATCCAGGCCTCTTTGTCGCGAGTGAATGCGACCCATTTGTTCAGGTAAACGTCTTGAGTAACGCTGGCGGCGTACGTGTCGGCGTTCCTGATCTCATCCGTGTAGTCTCAGGTGTGGAAATTTGAGGTATTATTGCGATACTTGGATAGCTGGTGTAACGGGGTTACACGAAGGTTGCTCGTGTGTGGTACACACAACGGACAACCTCTAGCGGATAGCCATCCGACTGGTACCTGGTACCCATTGTCCTCACAGCCACTCATTCACATTTCACTGGAGTTAACTATAGCTATAGTTAGACTTATACGTTTACACTAGGTACATGCTAGTCGCTTTAAGAATTCAATACAGTTCTAATTTTGAAAGTTAATTGTGTTGGCCTTTGTATAAGGGACACTGACTCTGCGAGTCCTAAGTTACGGGACTGTACTAGGTTCTTGTATAGAACCTGAGGCTGAACGCCTAGAACTGAGACTCGGGGAATCCTACGTCTTCCTCTGTGCCGTGCACACCTAAGCAGCCCCGCTGCAGCTGGATCAGGTGAGGCCATATTCAGCTCGCTGTAGCTGCTGATTGTAGGATCTTTAAAACCAATACAATAGTGAACAGTCAGAATGCCCATATATGAATATGCTTGTCCTCGCGCCACTCGCCATCGCACCTGCCACTGCGGTCGCTTCGCCCTCCACCACGGTTACTGCTCCCACCACCACTTCGTCCACCACGCCGACCGCCACTTCGACCGCCACTATGTCCTACGCGAGGTGTGGCGGCCGCTGCACTACCATTGTCAGCGCAATCACACCCAGTGGCTAAGCCAAACAAAACTACATCATTAGACACCAAATTAGCACCACCTTAGCATTGCACACCCGTAATTTCTACGAAAACCACGTCGTCCTCGCGCGACACGCCTTCGTGTTTGACGTGGGGGGCTTCGACTTCAACGACGACCGTCGCTCTGACCACCACGCCGACCACCACTTCGACCTTCACCATCGCGTGCACGGGATGCAGCGGCTGCTGCACTGTCGTTGTCAGCGCTATCACGCCCAGTGGCTAAGCCACACAAAACCGCATCATTAGACGCCAAACCAGCACCACCATAGCATTGCGCAACATTACCTCCTACGAAAACCACATCGTCCTCACGCGATACAATTTCTCTTTGTCCTTCCTTGCGTGCGGCATGACAACCACCACTGCGTGCAGTAGAAGGGGCTGCTGCTTCGCTGACGTTGGTGCCTGCAAAGTATAATAATACACACAAACGCAACACGATTCCTCCGTATCGTCGACATAGAGATCATTAACATGACACAATGTTATACCTCGAACGTCATCCGTGATGAATTTAAGCACAGCGCTTTCGCCCGAAAGAAAATCCTCGTTTTCTTCTCCCGCTGGATTACCCCCGGCCGAACATATCGAAAGCGCGTGTCGAAGCTTCGACTTGGCGGTGGGTTTGAAGACCATCCTTCTTTACGTAACCTGTCCCAAGCCTGTTTGAACTCGATGACTCCTCCAATGACACTTGCCGCGCTGCTGTCTGCATCCACCGTACGCGTTTGGTATCTACGCTTCCTAGGGGACGCCGGAGCTGCATAGTGCTTACGCTTTGCCATCCACCCGCTTGATTCAAGAGTGAAGGGGGGATCGAAGGCTCACGATAGCCGTCAAATCGCGCGTGAATATAAGGTGCAAACATACTAAATGTATTATCGATTGACAAAGTTGATATCATACGGGGATCTATCCATGCAAAACCGATGATACATACATTCATTTCATATTTTGCCGCGCGCGAAATTTCGCGCGCGGACAAAGTATACTAAAATCAAAATATATACATACTTCGACCCAGATGTTGCGCATCGGACCAACACGAGCTCGTTATAAGCGTTCCCTGGGCCGTGTAGCTGTCTGCTACATCTACCCATACACTTCTAATGTGCAGTTTCATGTCGTGGTTATTTCTTCTAATGGCAGGCAACCTACAGATATTGTAGGTACGCGTAACGACAGTCTGCGGGTGCGTCGTCGATGTGACGTCATCGTCAGAAAAGAGGATGAATCGTAAAATACAGCGATTTTTTGCAATGAAATTTACGCTAGGGGGCACAGTGAACCGAATTGTTTTGTCCAATCAAATGTTTTGATACTGAAAAAAGAATATTGGCCAATATCGTTGAGGCAACACGAAGTACCGTAAAATCTAAAAGGGCACAGCCAGCGCCCTTTTAGAGTAGACGACCGTCTATATCGCACATCATGTGGAAGTGTGAACTACGACGCATGCTCGAGAGAGTACTGTGATTTTCTCAAATGGCGCAGTGAGCACCCTTTTAGGATAGAGTGACTGGGGTTTGCATAGTATACTTTATCGTTGAGGCTCGCGAAAGCGTTAAGTGCAGAACACACGAGCGGGGATGGGAGATATCCCGCCTTAATACAGCTTTTAGAGGCTCCTCACCGATCTGTTTTTTGTCACGCATCGAGTTCGTGCGCGCCCGCGAAGAGCTGCACACCATTAAAATCGCCTTGGTGGGCTGGTTTATTTAAGCCCAATTGGGTTAGAATTGGAGCGGTTTTCGAAGAATTAAGGCATTTCCTAACCCCCAGTATTCCGGAACGGAGTAGTACTTTGACCCAAGAAATAGTTCAAATGGGCACGATTACAAAATGCCCCTTTAGTGCATGCCTGCCGACCAGCCCCGACTAGAGTTGAGACGGAGAACATCGCGTGAAGAGAACGTGCATCCGGATAAATCGATATCGTTGTGCTACCATTGGTCAACCGGGTTCACGAGACCTTCGTGGAACGCCCCCGTGATGTCCGGAGTGACGAGCCAGCAGAATGCGATAGCGAGGAGGGAGCAAACGAGGCATGGTAGAAGAAGAGAACCTCTCCAGACATTTTAGCAGTTATCTGTAGCTGAGCTGCAATACTCGAATAAATAGTCCGACTCTCTTTCACATCGTTTGCTACCTCAGTGATACCGGGGAATTCTTTGGCTCTCAAGACAACATAACGTAAGGCGAGAGAAGTGTGGTGTAGTAAGTTCGGATCGGGGTGTTCTGCAATACCACAGAAGTGATTTGCCAGATTGACACACCGGCTCGCTGAGTCAGCGAGACTTGTCTTTCGCGCGAAGCGAGACACGCCCTTCCCCGGGCCGACCTTGTTCTCTTGGCGCTACCAGTCAACACCCTACACATCACCAGGCCTCTGTAATTGAGGGAAATTGTGGTCATTTCCCACAGTAACCCTTTATTAAGATGGTTGGTATTCCCTCTAACAAATCGTTCGTCCCGAAAATCTATCCAGGCGTTTGGCTTCGAGCCAACCACTTTTGGGTCTGCGCCGCCACCTCAAGCCAGCATTTTTGCTTCCTCCTCCCTCCGGGCAACAGATTGCTTCACTAACACGCGAACTTGAGTACAGTCCTCATGACGGCAGGCGTGAATACATCGTTTCAGCCAGAACACGATGCTAAGTCCGGCTCAAACATTTCAGAGCGACACTCACGGAGACAACGAGTCATGAAAGATGAGAACCCTATCCAGATATCTAGGAGGAGTGATACATAAGAATCGAGATGTAGCTCTAATAGATGGTCTGTTACTCTCATGTTGACCACGACACGCCGATTCAATTCCAGATCAAGCGATCTATTATTGATGAAATGATTAGGGTCATGCTCTTCGATCACGATGATGTTGAAGCGCAGGCTACACGTACAAACGCCCTCTTCATTTTCAAAGCAGGTGACAACACGACGTGTGTCTTGGCGACCCAAGGATCGATTAAGATGTAAACACTCAGTAACATTTATATTACGTTTTCTAGTCAGCGAGTATTCCCTCACTATCCTTTTAGCTTGTCCTGTCATCCTTTTATTATGCTAATCGAGGGAAAATGTCGATTTCCCGCAATTAGAGAGGCCTGCACATCACAACAAATAGTTGATCTTCTTCACAGTAAAATTGGTGCAGAGCAAGGCGTCGGCAGAACAAGGGGCCCTCGTGAAGGGTAGGTGTGGTAAATCGCCTTTGATCGTGCAGGTCATCACTCCAGGGCAACTACGAATAACGCACGAGACTCGGTAACGTGTCGTTAAGAGGCGATTAAGGAGGCGAACGCGCCAACGCGGAGCGCTATCTCTGGCAACATTGTAGCCCGCAAAGATGACAGCACGTCACAACTTGCTTACCAAAGATCGAGAAGAATTTACATGTACTTCCTCTGGCTGAAAATTATGGCAAGTATGCTATGTGATGAGTATTATCATGGTTGCATGATGCTGCGCTACTCGCACCAAAATGTATCGTCTTGAGCTTGTATTATCTTTAGCGGGTACTTCAAAGAAGATAATGCTTTCACGGCTTGCTTGCTTCAGCAACCCTTCTGCGTGACTGTACAAGTTCGGGTCACACTTCAGCACTCTTGGCAGCATATTACGTTTCCGTAGCTTCGCCTTGCCCAAGTGTGGAAGTTGTAGTGGTTACCTCCGTCCTCTGCTAGAATGCACATCATGCAACTTTGAAGAGTTAGGAATGTGTCGTCCAGTGTGTCCTTCTCCGTCTCCGTGTCCGCTTTGTCAACTGCGTCGATCAGGTCCTTGATGCCGTGTATCGGTAGCCGATACTGCAGCGTCTGCATGGAAGTGAAGAGGCCGAGGTCTAGAACGTTGAAGTCCGGCGAGTTCGGTGGCTGGAAGATCATGCGAATGCACCAGCCTCCTTCTGTACCCGGTGGTATTGCAGAACACACAAATCGTCAGATATGGAATCCAGTAGCAACAAACACAACAATCGCCGAGTCAGGTCGGCGTTTGTTGGCCCGCCGCTGAGTTGCCCCCAGCGGTTCGGCCCAGCAAGGACAGTGGTGTCTCGCACTCGCTGAGACCAAGCGTTCAAGCCAGTCAAACGTCGGAAGTCAGCTGAGCTAGCTGACTTCCGGAAAACCCCGTGCCCTCCGCCAAATGACGGACGACGGCGCTCTAGCGCTTTTACGGGTCACCGAGAGCAAAGGCTTCTAGGCTAGAAGTGTCATGGCACCCGGGTTATCCGGAGTACCGGCTCGCTGAGTCAGCGAGACTTGTCTTTCGCGCGAAGCGAGACACGCCCTTCCCGGGCCGACCTTGTTCTCTCGGCGCTACCAGTCAACACCCTACAAGCTGTGCCTCTGGGGTGTCGACGGCAGGCATAATCCAGCCCGGGCAGGGACTTACCGGACAGTTTAAACTTATCTTGGCCTTTGCATATTCTGCTCTGTTATCGTATATCTGCCGGGAGTCCCGAAGCGACTCCTCCTAACGGTTTCCTAATCTCATTTACAAATATCTAGTGCAATGAATAGTTTTGGATCGCAGCGACCCTTCGTTGACTCCCCTTGTAACGACACGGCTTGCCCGCCGACTCTGAAAAGTCGGACCCAGCTGACTTACCGTAGCTACATAGCTAAGTCAACCGACGCCTCAGCTAAGTTCAAATCTGGTGTGGACCACCCCGATCCGAACTTACTACTCCACAACTGCCTCGGTAATGCTACGAGCCGGACTGGTGAGTGTCTTGACCCATATGGTGGTATCGGTCGTTTTTTCATCATCAGACCATCACTCATCGGCTAATTTCCCAACCTTCTCGCCGAGTCAACCAACCGTCTTGGCCGGCTCGCCTGTTGTCCCCTTTAAGTATGTTTCCCGCTCTGCTAACCTCGACTCGGTGTAATAGCTGACTTGTTGTTCTCCTCTCTTGTACATTCCTTCTCAGTTTAAACCGTATGTCGTCCCCATCTTCGTCGGCCTCCGCTGAGTCGGCTCGTTCGGCTTCTCCAGCATTCGACGCTGACGAGTCTTCGCTCCTGCTGGACCTGCGATCTGTGTCACCACGCGATAGAAGAGAAGCTCGGCCACCTGCCGTATGCCATTTGTCCACCGCCGACTTTCCTGGCCCGCCGAGTGGTCATCCGAATTCGGTGCCAATCTTCTGCTTCACACTTCTCCACCGAGGCTAACCTTAATTCTCTTCTGCAGGGCCTAGACACTCAGCCCCAGCGGGTACCTAGCAGCGACTCATTGTTAGCCCCTACCATCATCGTGACCTTCGACTCATGGTTACCGGACGATCCGTTGTTCGATCATCCAGGTGAGTTGGAGGCATGGTTTGAGTCTATCGACTCTCGGATGGACAAGGCGTACTCGCATCGTCTGTCTCTGCGTCGTCGACTGCGTCATCCTATGCGCTTCATCCTTCGTGTTCACTTGGGTGACGAAGGACGGTCTCCAGCTAAGTCAGAGTCGGCTTCACCCGCTCAGCGGGTCACTGTCGACCCGGAAATACTTCCATCACCGGCTTCACCAAGTTTCGGCTCTCGTGGCCCAGAAGTATCGGCTGATCAAGAAGTAATCTCCGTGTATTCGCCGACTTCGTCCCCATCATCCAGCCCAGAGCCTCGACCCAGTGTTGCCGAACCTCGCGGAGCTAGCCTTCTGGAAGCTGGGATTCCCCAACTCCATCGGTTGACTCAGCCGACTCAATTGAGAGTTTATCAGCTTCAGCTGTGTCGTCCGCTGAGTCCGGGGCAAAACCACCGATTTGGTACTTAACGAGAGTTCCAGCACCTCAGCTGATTCTGTTTCCTCGGAGTCGTCTGACCGTCGTCGGGTTTATTGGCAGCCACCTATCGGAGGTTGGCCTGAACCTGACTGGCACACTCCTCCAGCTTCCATCGCTGAGTTGTATCAATTCCTCTTGTACCGCGAGGGTTGGCTTGCTGAGCAAGAGTTCGTCCGGGCCCAAGTGTTTGCGCATGCCTTGCTTAGCCCTCCTCTCCCCAGTGATAATGAGGTTCGTCGGAACTTGCTGGAGGCTCGCTCCTCGCGGGAGCTGTTGCGCATTCTTCGAGCTGTGTCTACGGACCCTCATGGCTCCACCCAAGAGTTAGCTGAGTTGCGACTGGGGTTAGCCGACTCCAGCGTGCCAACGATGCTATGCAGCGTCGTATGCAGTTATTTTACGCGGAGTCGGCCCGTCTTGAGCGAGAATTGGTCACCGCCGTTCGCGAGCGTGATCTCTACAAGAAGCAGGGCTTCAAAACACTGAGCTGCTGACTTCATACCAACAGTGTATCTATCGAATGGAGAGTACATGCGCGACATGTCTCGGCACCAAAACAGCCAAGCCGACTCGGTTCAAGCACTGATTGACAATTTAGGAACTCAGTATGCGGCCCGTGACAAATACATCCGCCGCCTTGAGCAAATCGCCGAGTTGAACAGGTCTCTCGCCGCTGTTCAAGGAGTATCGAATTCTTACTTCCAGCAACTCCAAGATTCGGCTAAGTTAGTGATGAGTTATCGTCGTAGTTCTCACGACGACACTATTGACCGGCTCTGGATTGCCCAAGCCACGAGCGAGCATCAGCAGCAGACCATTGCTCAGCGGCGCCGTGCACTTCGCTGTGTGAGGCCATTGGTGACCTCTGACCCGGCTTTGCCGATCGCGGCGGCTTCTGGAGTTGATGTGCCTGGTCTTTCCCCACGGGACCTCAAGATGAATGCTCGGATGAGTCGACTTATGGAAGCACGATGAACCGATCTTGCTCTGATGTGGGGAAACGAAGTACGTGACATTACGCTTCGTATCATCCCTGCCTCGAGTTCGGCTACTTCCCAGTTGACTCAGCTGACTTCGTCAGTATCGAGTGTTGTGACGTCTTCACCGGTCCAGCTGACGCGTTCGCAGTCTCCTGGGACTCCCGTGCCGTCTTCAGTTTCTGCCACGTCGAACTCGACTGGAGTGACTGCCATTGTGTCGGTCCTTGACCAACCCCGTCGACATCCTTCCAGTCATTTTCGCCAGAACCATCGGGCTCCGCTGACTCGCGCGTCGGTTCCCTCCACTTTGCTTCGGCTGTAACTACGCCTTCAGCGCCACTGTCAATTTCTTCGTCTGCGCTGACTCTGACTTCCGCCAACACTCCGTCGTCGACCGTGTCAGCTGCTGCGGTGTTGACCGCGCTGAGCACCGCCTCTTCGCCTCAGTCGGATCCGATTGCGTCTCCGACTCGATCGAGGTCTGTCTCAGCGACCTCCACGACTCTAGCTCGCGGTGGTGTTCCGCTGGCGCACCCTGCGCCGAAGACTCGCCGGATTGCTGGCTCGTCTAAGTCGGCTAGTCGTCCAAGACCAAATCGCAGCGGAAAACTTTATATATCGCCGACTCGGCACTCGTCTCACACAGCTTCACGGAACTCCACGGTTATCAGCAATGTGCTCATCGAGGATATGGAGAGTTCGGACTTGGCCGTCCTGGGTTCAGCTGGCAATGATGCGGTTAAATCGCCGCCTCCCCAATCTTGAACTAGCTCGGCTGTCAATCCGATCGTGCTGGGTATCAATGGTTCGTCGCCTTCGGACTCATCTAACGGATACATGGATTCGTCTGCAGAGTCATCTAGTTCTGATGCTGAGTCGTCTTCTGATACCTCAAGCTTGGATGGGTTGGGTTGTCAGATCAGCAAGTCAGCCTGTGGCCCGGTCAAGTCAGCTGGGACATCGTCCAGGCAGGGCACGCGACAGTGGGGCGCAGTCAGGCCGGCGCGAGAGCGCGTTGGCGAGGATGTTCGACTTTCTAGGCTTGTAGTGTACAACAAAGGTGTACTCTGCGAAGAACGAGAGCCACCGCGCCATGCGCCGTGACAGATGCGGGCTGTTGGTAGCCGTCCGCAGCGATGCGTGGTCTACAGAGCGAACGTATGTTTGCTCAGGAGGTAGACTCGGAACTTGATGAGGGCGTAGCGCATCGCTAGTAGCTCCTTGTCATGTAACGGGTAATTCTGTTCCGCCGACTTCAGCCGTCGTGACTGATACCTCACGACGCATCCACGACCTTCGTCGTCGAATTGCATAAGCGCGCAGCCGATGGTGTAGTCGCTCGCATCGCATACAACGTGGAAGGCCTTGTCGTTGTCCGGGAGCGCCAGTAATGGTGCCGAAGCCATGGGCTCTTTGACGGCGTCGAACGCTGTCTGCACCACCGAGGTCCAAGCCCATTCAGCGTCCTTCTGGGAGAGGGGGCGGACTATCGCCGCGAAGTTCTTCGTGTACTTGTGCAGATAATTGGCAAGTCCGAGCCACTGTCGGACTTCCTTAACGTCTTGTGCACGGGCCAGGAACAGATCGACGAGATCTTTTCAGGATCTGCTCGAACGCAAGCCTTGCTCACATTGCAGCCGAGCACCGGAATCTCGGGTGCGCAAAACACACACTTACGCAGATTCGCGTACAACTTGTTTGCACGCATTTTCTCAAAGATGCGCCGGCGCTGATCCAGGTGGACTTCGACGGCAGAACGACCCGGCTCTGTCTTGCTGTGCACGAAGATGTCGTCGAAGTAGCTTTGAGCGAAGTCTTGAAGCAGCCGGAGTACCTACGACACCATTCGGTTGAAGGTGGCAGGGGCATCTTCAACCTTGCGGCATGACCAGCCATTCCCACAGCATGCCGCTCGGCGTGCTCAGCGCTGTGAGAGGCACGTCGCTCTTACGCATCAGGATCTGATAGAAGCCATCGGTCAAATTGATAGAGCTATAGACCCCGCTGCCTGCCATCGAGTCGAGGATGATGTCCTTGTGTGGGTCTCATCGTTGAGCTTGTTGAAGGCGTGGACGACCCGCCACCCCCTGTGGCCTTCTTCACGCAGAAGGTCGGATTCAGGTGCGGGGAGATACTCTCCCGCACGTGTCCAGCTTGGCGACGACCTTCGAAAAAGTCATCAATTGTTTGCACCTGTCGCGCGCCCTGCTTGGGGGTCGAGTAGCCGGTGCCGATTGGGAGTCCGAGTGTAATCACTGCCGCAGTAAAAGTACGCTTTTACTGAACGGAAGACACAAGAACGGTTAATAGAAATGGTTTCTGATTCTTCGTCTTCTTTTAGCTAAGGCCTGCTTCAAGCAAGGTAAAAACGCAACTGATTAGACTACCAGCACGCAGCCACATCCCGCAGCTATCTCTCTTAGGCACGACTCACCGTCCTGCCGCTTCTTCAGCGCACCAGGAGTCGTGACCTCCATCCTCGCGCGACGCCTGCTCTGCAGTCACCAGGGCGCTCTCTCGGCCGCGCCATCCGTCCTGCCCTTCGCACGTCGTCTCTCCTCGGACACCATACTCTCTCTGACAAACACGGCACACGTCCTCCCTCCTCGGAGATGCTCGGGTCACCTTCACGACATCTTGGCGGGCACGTCGCTCCCACTTCCCTACCGGTGTTACGCCAGGTATCCACGAGTCGCAAATGAGACTGCCTTGCGTTTCGCCTTTTCAACGTCATAACGCATTCCCTTTAATAGGTCCAGCACATGGCTACCATTCTCTGATACCGCACCGTCCCGACAGGACTCGGGACATTCTCCCCGACTTTCCGTTCGTCGTCCCCGACGGACCTCCGATAGCTCTCCATACTCCTTCTGGAGACTAGCCGTCTTGTGCATGACTTGGCGTAGCTCGGCTTGAACAGCCGCAGGTGCACGCTCGGCTTTCACAGCTTCCTGGGACCGCCCCTTGTTCATCGCTGGATGCCCTTGATCACATCGGGAACGGCTTCGTCGCCGTTATCTAAGTTGGCCTCCGTTCCATCACTCGGCCATTCTTCTTCGTCAGCATGAGAACGGCGCAGTTTCATTAATGTTGCACGCTCCTTCCGTTCCCGTGCCGCCGAGCTCGACTGGAGGCTACGCCAGCCTCCAAGCATCACGTTCAAGGGCAATACCGCGTCCAACCTTGTCTGACCTCATACTCGCGAAGCATCAGCTTCACCATCCCGAACAACACTACGCCAACGCTAACCCTCCAGATCCAATCACTCCAACCGAGGTAGAAATCAGCAAGGTTCAAGGCGGCTCAGACTACCAACACGCCAACCCATCCACGCAACAGGAACTCCAGCACTTCGTAGACCAGCAACGGCAGGTAATAGACCACGGATAGCAATAGGAGTGTCATCCAGCAGATACATCTTCCCCTTCCACTACGCGTCGAGCGGAGACAACGGTGGCTTCAAACAAGGCTCGAGCAAACCGCACCGTTCCGGTTCCGGCTTCTTGAACGGTGTCGGGAATGTAAACGCACCATAACTCGTGCAAGAAGTCCCATCTCTTGTAAGCCATCCGGCCATACGCCCCGTACTCGCGACGGTCACTACGCAGCACGAACATCGGTACCGCAAATATCGCGTTGTACATGGTCCAAACGTAGTCATCCGGCGCGTAACCCCGCGTACGCCGGTCGCGAACCAGTCGGAAGTATCCATCCACGTATTACGCCACCAAGCCACCGTGTTTGCACGCTAGTTCCCACAAATTGGACACCAGCACCCACGCTACGCATCGTAACGGAGTTGTAGCCACCCAGACGGCCACGAAGCACGCACCCACAGCATAGTATACGGAGAACGGGTCTAGGAGGCGGTAACAGTCTTGGAGCACTAGCGCACCGATACTTAGGAACTCTATCGCTGGCGCCGTTCACTGAAAACTCGGGAATGGCACCAACTAACCTTGCATGGTTGGGACCTCGGTCCATCCTAATCATGACGCTTCCCTTCTCCATCTTGCCGTTGCGACGGGGTTCACTTCCATCATAGTCACCAGTTGTCATTCACCATCTATCCGTTGCCCCAGCAACGACGACACGCTCGTCATCAGTCATTAACAGTCGTTCAGCGTTCCGACTTTCTGGGAGAGTTCGAGGGGCCATTCCGGCTCATCTTCAACCAACGGTACGAACCAGTGTTTCCGTCTGGCAAACCAGACTCATGTTCACTCACATTTCGCAATCCGCTTTCTCGGCAACAGTTCGCACTCCACCCTCACGCCACGATGTCCAAGAAGGCATCCTTCAAGCGAGCGATCATTGAACGCTTCACGCGCTTTCTTCGGATGCAGTCGAAGCACACGCAGGTAGAATATGACGATCTTCTAGACTCTCAAGATGTTCAACGCCCAGACAGTTCATATTGCCTTTTGGACGCAGATGAGGGAGGCTCTCTCCATCAACGTGGCGTCCTCGGAGCTTGGCGTCCTTGACGACAAGGCCGATGCGGTCAGGATGTGGCGAACGCCTTTCGCGGACCCGCTCAACTTTACAGTCCCCGGTCGACAACAAGCGTGCCAGCACGCTCCCTCGCATCCACGGTTCCTTTCGGCCACGACAGGCAAGCGTTCCAGCCCGTCAGGCAAGTCCGAACCGAGCACGTCCCAACCCACCAGAAGCCATACCCGCAGAACTCTAGAGCCACTTCCTTCTCCGACATGGCCTTGTTCGACTTTGAGTAGTTCCCTCGCACTCCTTTGCGTGTCCGCGATGACTTGAAGGCCATCGTCCACGAGGCTGCTACGCACAACCAGCTACCGTTCGAGGTTGCGTACCCCTGGAGTGGCATCAAGCTTTGGTATGACCCGGTCACTTACCCCGACGTTCATCGAGCCCACTGGCGGTTCTGGAACACGCATCGAGGTACGTTCTGGGAATACGCTATTCACGTGCCCTGAGTTGAATCGAGGCTTAGAACGCTCGCCGCAAGCGTGAGATAAACGCTATCCGGGCACGGCTGCCGTTCTTCAGCATTAGCATCGCGACGTGGGGCTACTATGCGCGCCTCGAGACAAGTCCGCACGGTTGGGTTATGTGGCTTGGCGGCCAGCAGGGCAAGCATAGCGCGGAAGCGAAGACTTTATCTGGGGTGCCACTCTCGACGCTGTAATCCAAAGACAAGAAACGGTATACACGGGAGATTGAGAACGCTATCGACCGCGATGAGATCGACTCAGAGGGCTACGAGCATGTTCCAGCGTTACAGGAACACCAGCAAGCTATCGACCTGGACCAACCCGTTCTGGAGAACCGTCTTTCGGACCGTGCCATGGCACGCATTCGCAAGGACATCACCTCAAAGAAATCCGCCAGAGACCATTGGTCCGGCGACCCGACCAAGGGCATCTAGAGTAAGCTCGTCGCCAGCAACCGCATCCGTCGATTGCAAACCTTGATTGGCACCGAGCTTCGTGACGACACTTTCGTGGCTCCCGAGGTTCCCGACATCGACCCGAAGAAGCTTAAGGCCAACGTCGACGATGCCTTCCAGACCAAGAAGGGGTCTACACCGCCCTGGCACCAGACGAAGCCTCCGACGAAGAGGAAGACGAAGACGAGGTCGTCGCCATGATCAACGACGAGGATGACGGACCAGGCGACCCCACGCTCGTGCACGCTCCAACCAGCGAAGATATGTTTGGCAGCGACAGCGAGAATGAGAACAGGCGGCCCCCGACGGCGAGACTGAGGACAGTCGGCCCCAGACGGCGAAAGAGAATGAAAACGGTCCAGGTGACCGTTCCAGCAGCGACATCAGCGAAGACGTGACGTCGCTCACCAAGAAAACCTCGCCGCCCCCAAGAAGACCTCGCCGCTGGCCAAGAACACCTCGCCGCGAGCCAAAAAGACCTCGCCGCCAGCTAAGAAGGCCGCGGTTTCGACTAAGAAGAGCTATTTCACTGGTAAAACTCCTCTTCCTTCTCGCAAGTCATCCGTCTCCAAAAAGTAGCGCGTCATAGCCAATCTGGCCGGGTCCGTTCTCTTTAACTGGTAACATGCATTTCATGACCGCCTTCGCCGTTCTTCTCCTTGATTACTCATTCAGTTTCCGTTCGTCTTAGGAACGCGAACGGTGATCGTCAATATCCAAAGTAATTTGCACTTATACACTTACACCATTGAGCACGCCGCTCAAGGTGTTCCCACCACATATTTTAAGAAGCCCTCATGGCCTCTTAGAACAAGAGTTCATCCTCGTCCACCGTGGCGTTGGCCTCAGCCTATTGCACACTCCGCCTTATCTCAGGCAAATCATTTCGCTTTCGTTCTGCATCCTCGAACGCTGCAATCAGAGCGTCAAACGTGGGCGAGAGAGCAGAGGCAGTCAACCACTTCGTTTCATACGTAGCTAGCAATACCAAGTACTGGGCCTCCCTCCTCTCGACACGCTTGGCGAGGACATCCACGACTGGAAACCTCGCACCAGAAAACGCCGTTTCCTCACCCCCAATAGTGAGGCATTCCATAAAGCTCGAGGCGGGCAAGTCATCTACCGCCAAATGCCCAGCAGCATCTGCATCGGGCTGTACATCAACACCAGTCGGCACTTCACTCGGGAAAGGACGACTCCACCAGCCTTTGAAAGACTTCAACCGGTTCACATTCACCGTTACTACACCAGGGTGGCTCGGAATAGCAATCTTGTAGGCGTTCTCCCCGACTTTGCCGAGAACACGAAAAGGACCGTGCCAGACGCCAACTTCTTAGTCTTCTTCTCGCCACGCCTGGCCCTGAAGTACTAAGAGACCCAAACAGCTTCACCTTCTTCAAAGCCACTGGCGCCTGCCCGCTATGTCTTCTAGTACGGCGGTCTTGGGCTTTCAATAGTTGTAACTTAACCATTTCCCTGGTGTTCCGCATCGACAAGTACAATATCTTCCGATATTCCGCCACTTCATTACTCTTCCAGTCAGGAGAAGTGTTCAGGAACGCCAAGTCCAGCGGAAGCACAGGATCCCACCCATACAAGCTGAAGAACGGCGAGTCACCTAACGCTTCATGGTAAGAGGTATGATAGGTGAATAAAACGCGGGGGCAAATACTCAATCCGTTTGCGTCTCATTCACATACATTCGCAGCATGCCAAGCAAAATCCCATTAAATCTCTCCACGAGTCCCTGCGTCTATGGATGGTAAGCCGAGCTAAACAGTGATGCCAATCGCTCATGAAACGACTTAGCCAGTCCAGAGATGAAACTCGATCCACGGTCGCTAAGCAGGCGTTCCGGCACGCCGTGCCGCGAGATAACCTCATCAGTCATGGTGTTCAAAACGTGATCGCATCAAATGACGCGACGGGAAAAGCCTCCATACACCTAGTGAAGTAGTCAGCGATCACCAAAATGAACTTATTGCCACGTGACGTCGTCACCAAAGGTCCTACAGCACCCACAACGAGCAGTGAAAAAGGACCCGACAAATTCTGCACGGGCATGCGTAGCATGAGACCGTTCTTCCACGGCCTATAGCCCTTTCCGCTCCCGCACACGCCGCAGGCATGGACAAATTCAATGACGTCATTCTTCCGTCCGTGCCACTAGGCGTTCTTTCGCACCTTGTCGAGGGTCTTAGTCTGGCCCACGTGAGCCGACAGCACATCCGAATGGCAGTAGTGGAGCACCGTTTCAATGAACGGCAGGGGGATCACGGGACAGTAATCGTCCGTGCGTGCCCTCCCGCAGCATTCAAATGTACGCGCCTCATCAACACACCGTTCTCTATAACGAAGTGTGGTGCCATTTGGACCGTTCGAGCTCTCTCCTGGCGTCCATCGCCAGAGCTCCATCCCTCAAGAACGCTGCCAGCGTGTGTATTCACCGAGTCCTTAGCTGTTCCTCTATGACCTAGTCACGGTCCAGTACAAACTGGTCTACCAGCGACACTGGTCCGCCCACGCTAGCACCTTCCTCTTTGTCATGTTCTTCCTGAGTCGGAGGGGCGGGGGTCAGTCGTCCTCTAGCTGATTTCCTGAGAATCCTCGATCACCTGAGGTTTGATCCAGGCCTTTCGATCTCAGCTTGCTCTGCGCGTTCCGACAAATCGTGCTCCCTGACTTGGACAGAACTCCGATCCTCATCCGAGTCGGCATCGTTCAGTAGGACCGCCATCATGTCAGCGTTCCCGTACGCTTGGTGTACTCGTGAAAGGCCATCAGCGTGACCCATAGCCGTTCCAGGCTTATGACAAACTTTAAACCGCAGCTGAGATAACTCCATTGCCCAACGAGCCAGCTTCGCGTTACTAGTCCAGTTGGTCTCGCTAAAGATCAATGTCAGAGCCTTGTGATCAGTGTAGAATCAAATTCTTGCCGGACCAGATAACACCGGAACTTGCGCGTGGCCCACACGATGCCCCAGCATTCTATCTCCGACGTGCCGTCTTGGTTGAAAAGCCAGTTTCGCTGAGAACCCCCAATAACTTATTTGCATATGCCACCACTCGGTCACGGCCGTCGACCTCCTGCATCAGCCACGCGCCTATCGCGAGATGCAAGGAGTCGACGTACAACTTGAATCGTTTCCGAAAGTCAGGGTACACTAAGATGGGCGGTTTCATCCACCGTCTCTTCAGCTGTCGGAACGCTGCTTCACAATCCTCGTTCCACTCGAACGCCACTGCTTTCTGCTTGAGCCGTTCAATGGGCGCCGAAATCGCAGCGTAACCAGGTATGTCCCTCCTAAACTAGCTCGTCAGTCCAAGAAAGGCTCGCAAAGTATGGAGGTCATGCGGCCTTTTAACGTTCATCACTGCTTTGACCTTCTCGGAGTTCGGCAGAATCCCCGAAGGCGTTACTATGTGACCCAAGAACGCCACGTGATCACGGCCCCAATGGCACTTATTCATCTGTAGGCGGAACCCAGCCGCTCTAATCCGTTCTAACACCTGCCTTAGACGCACCAAATGCATCGGGAAGTCTTCGCTGAACACTACACAATCTTCCAGGTAAACGAGACATATCCTCCACTTCAGATCCACAAGGACGTTTTCCATCAGCCGTTCGAAGGCCGACACAGCGTTACAGAGTCCTAACGGCATCACGTGCCGTTCATAGAGACCGAGCTTGCTCTTGAATGCCGTTTTCTCCACGCTTCCAGCCTTCATTGGAACGTTCCAACAGCCAGATGCTATATCCATCGTAGATAATAGTTTAGCGTTCCCTAAGACGTCCAACATATCATCGATTAACGGCATCTGGTAACAGTCGTTTACGGTAACGACGTTCAGCCGCCAATAATTGATGCAGAAACGGATGCATCCGTCGGGTTTTCTTATGATCAGCACAGGACTGGCCCATGGACTCATCGAAGGACGTATCAGACCCAGCTCCAAATATTGTTGGGTCTCTGCTTCCATCACGTCGCCCTCAGCTTGCGATACCCGATACGGCTGCTGCTTGAGCAGGGCATGGTTACCCGTGTCAATCGAAAAGTACAGCAAGTCCGTCCTGGCTTCTTGGACGTCTCCACGAATAAGTCCCTGAAGTTGTTCAGTTCCTTTGTCAGCAAGTCACGCTGCTCACCGTTCAACTTCGACCCCGTTAAGTCGACCTCCAGTTCTTCGGCCATCGGCGTTACAGGTTCCATCAGGTCTGGCATCCGTTCTCGGGAAAGGTCCTCGCCCAGCGAAGGCGTGACTGCACTAATCACTGAGCTAACCCAATCGTCTCTACCAGCTACAGTAGGCCTTCCTCGCTCGAAATCAAAGGCCAAGTCCGGCACTACTGTCACCGCAGCTATCCGAGTCCGCTTCTCGATGATCTCGTCTTCCGTTGAAGCATTGCAAACCTCCACGAGCACTCGACCTTCACGCACAGTGCAAAATGTTCTAGCAATCCTCACAGTAGGATCTGACCTTCCACTAACACAGTCGTCTCACTAGTCACGGAGGCGTGCAAGTCCGTCGCTACCAACGCCTGACCACCAGGCTGCAGCTTCGCCGTCGTCGAGATCTGCGTCACGTACGTCTGCTCGACTCGGGTCACGCCTAACAAGAACACCTCACCTGTCCCCTTAAGCGTCATTGTGCGTTCCTCCATATCGATCACTGCACGGAACACAGTTAAAATATCCGTCCCAATGATAGCGTCCACGTGAATACGGTTCGTCATGACGAACGGTACATTCATTTCTTGTGAACCGAGGCGCAACGGCAGCCAGACAATCCCGTCAATTTTGGGATCGTTTCCCGATGCTCTCTGCAGACCACCAGAGTAGGGCTTCAGCTGGGTCAGCGGGACCCCAAGTCGTTTTAGCATTTGCTTGTATAGAAGACTAGCGATCGCGCCCGTATCATCCAAGAGGTCGGCCGCCAAACAGTCAATGTAGCCGGCTGCGATAGCCTCCAAGCCCTTAATAGCACTGATTGCACAGATCACTCGCTAGCCCCTTGGCACCACTTCTTCTTCACCTACGTCACTGGCCGTCTTGACCTCGTGCAGCCCCGCCTTTCGAGTTCTCAAGCGCTGCACGTCTGTCACGCACGACGTAGGCGTAGACAGAAGGGTCGGCCGTTTTCACTCGGCACGGAACACGCTCTCCTAGCGTCTCCGAATGGTCAGTAAACAGCGAGGAACAGTCGAAACACACCGACTTCCGCGGAGGCTTCCGTTCCGGCGTAGCCGACCACGGTTCTTCAGCGCCTCGATCAGCACGACTCGCCTCCAGCCCAGAACGGATACTCTCAGTATTGTCATGGTACAACTGGCGTACCAGCGATAGTACTCACAGGTGCAGTTCGCCTCCTACAAGCAGGACGGATAGCTCCACGAGCTCGCTTTCATCAAACTCGGGCCCCTCACGGGTCCGATCACGACGCTCGGGTGTTACTCCGATCGAGACACCCTCATCCGAGTTCTCCATATTCTTGGCGACTCCTCGCTTGGAATCCAGACTCTCGCGGGCAAGGTGCTACACGCGCAACACTCCGTCACTTCAGCTTAGTTGTCATATAAGAAACACCGGCTTCTATTCATGCGGCCTCACCAGAGGCACCACGATATTCTGCAGCACGACACACTCGTCTACATCGCGGCCCTTCTCAGCTGTTCCCTTGGCGATCTCTTCTTTGATCATATCTTCCGCTTCGGCTGCTACATTCACAACAGTGTTCACTTCAGCGTTCTTCTCTGCGCTGAGATCAGCTGGAGGGAAGGAACGGCTTGTCTGAAATCACGATTGGCGCGCTTGGCCTCTTCCGAAGTAGCCAGGGTCTCGCGGTACCAGTCCATCCAATATTCGGGGACGACAGTGCTCCTGGAGACGCCTCCTTAGTTCGTTGGAGCGTCTCCACTGGTATGCCAAGAACCACACTAAGCTCGTCTATACTCACAGATTTAAGGCGTTCAGCGTTCTTTTCCATCCTTCTCTTCAGTTCCACTTCGTCAAAGGGAAACAGCCGTTCTTTGATCTCCCTTTTCGTACTCTTCTTTCTCCACTTGAGCGGGCCCAATCTGGCATCGCTTCCATGCATTCAATTCCAGCTCTGTGAACAGCCTTGCAATGCCATTCACGGGCAATGGCGTCTTTCCTCCCCATCTTTCTTGACATCTTTCTCGGGAGGCAGCACGACATCTTGCCAACCTCCGTTCTTACTTCAGGCGGAGACGTCCTTTCGGTAACCGCCTCCGTTTCTACCACTTTTGGAGACGCTTCCTCTGCAACCGTATCCGTTCTCTCCACTTCCCTCACTGTCAATACCGGCATGGACTCGAGCTCGTCAGGACTCGTGTCCCGTGTCCTGTCAGGACGGTGTTATACCCGGGAATGGTGGTCATGTGCTAGGACTGCTAAAGAGCATGCGTGATGAAGTTGGAGAGGAACGGCGTAAGGCCGTTGCGTTCTCGACTAGGCGTAGATACCCCGTGAAAAAGTGGTAGCTGAGCTCTCCGGACAAGATGGCGCGAGATGTTCCCGGTGGCTTCCAGGAGGGATGAATCGCCGGGTGGACAAGAGCGCGGGGTCAAGAAATAGGAGGGGCGACGTGCGCTGAGGGCAGGACGGGTGGCGCGGCCGAGGGAGCGCCTCCGTGACGACAGAGCGGGCGTCGTGGCTGTGGACGGGTGGCATGGCTCAAGGAACACCAAGGAGCCGAAGGACGGGAGTCGTGCCCAATGTCGAAGGATGCGGCGAGGGCCGCTTGCATTTATCTTTTACTCAATCGTGATTTTACCTTGCCTGACACAGGCCAAATTAACACAAGGGATTCTAACCAAGGGCCGTTTTATTCAAGCGTTCTAGTGTTGCGTTCCTATCGTTTCAGTGTGGCCTGCGAACCTACTGTGCCGTTCCTTCTTTCCTTTCTACGGGCTCTCTCTTCGTGGAAAGAGCTCTATCAACACCGGCTAACCGACCCCAGGCAGCGCACGCGACATCTGGTGGAGAAGCAGGGTAGCCGCTTGCTGGTGAGTGTCGGAGTTATCCAGAACGGGATCGATAACTACAGAGCGCTAACACGCGGGTGACGTGGATGCACCAAAAGACAAGTACACACATATGGATGGTTCAACACTGACTCAACTGCGGCCCGAGTACAAGCACGTCTTTGACCATTCGGCCAGCTCGAGCTCTTCGCCTACCTACCCCTATATTTTTGGCGGCAGGTTCTTTTGAGACGAATAAGTACGCCGTTGTATACGACATCAAAGTTTCAAGCCCAGAGAGCTAATGGTTTTCCTGGGCATGCTTTTATGGCGCTGAACAAGAAAGGCGAGTACTCGAATTACTGGGGACCCCAGCCAGAAGACCTAATATTGGGAGGGAGTTCAAGCTTTTTTATGGCATTATGTCTCTCAATCGCTTTAAGCTTCTCCGCCGGTGCTTCAGCTTCAACGCAACACCAACGACGCTGGAAAGAGATGCAGCTGCTCGTATCAGACCACTTCTGAACATGTGGAAGATCACTGGTGATAAGTACATTGTTGTTGGTCGGGAAGTGGCTCTAGACTAGGCCAGTGTGGCCTGTCGCTCGCGTCTGGGCGGCACCTGATTGTCATCATTCCTATGAAGCCTACTGGGAAGTATCACTTCCGTATGTACATGGTTTGTTGCTCTTCTACCTGGATTGCATTAAACTACAAACTACACTGCGCCAAAAGTGACATTTTGGACAGACTGGAGGGTGTTGTCGGGGGACCAGAGGCCCAGGCACTGAGTGAAGATGTCAATCAGGTGACCAGGATCCACAAACACGTTATCGAAGTACTGCGTCCTCTCTTCGGCATAAAACGAGTTACAACTACTATACGTCTGTGCAGCTCCTGAAACTAAAAGGATTGTACGCAAGAGGCACCATTCGTAAAGGTAGCAAGCATTTTCCCACCCATACGATCCTGGATGATGACAGCTCTCGCGGTGACATCCTGCAGGCCGTCTCCAGCGACCACAGCATGATAGCGGCGTATTGGTGCGACGGGAATATAGTAAATATGTTTAGCACTGGCACTGATCGATGTGGCAAGCTCAAACGCGTATCTTACTCGACGTATTGCAAAGCCTGATCCATCAGCCCGAGACCCCCACAGATGCTTTATGACGGCACTTGTTGGAGAACTTATCAGCGGTCAGTGGGCCAACGCACCAAGGGAAGGGCGCATGCTTTTCGGGCGACAGGTGCTCGATGAGATGGTGGTAGATTCGATTATCTCTCTGGACTACACTCTGAGCAAGCAGCAGCAGCTTCGCAAAATACGGTGTGTCCTTCCGTGTCATCGAAGCAGATGCACGCGGACAGACATCGAAAACGGAGGCGGTGTAATGTGTGTCGATGGGAGGAGCAATACCCACAGAGGTAACAAACTACTGTGTGACGCATGGGGCCGGACCGTCCATCCCGAGGTCGCTAAACCGTGGACATGTCCTAACACAATGTGGACGTGCTGGGAGAAGTTCCATGACTTCTATCTGACGAATAATTTGTTTACTCACAAGGGTTATATTCGCCGGGGCTCACAGCTTGCTAAACTAAAAAGGAAGCAGTCACATCGATAGCAGCAGCACATCCAAGCCACCGGTGGCGCGCCAAATTCAGCTGATAACCTAATTACTCCTGTTGCGAGCTGGTACTGCTGATACCGATATCGAGCTGTCCCAGCCGCTCCCTGACGCAGTCGTTGGTAGATGCTGGTCTCGTCATGAATCTGCTGTTGCTGGCCCGGTCCGCAAGATACTGCTTTCCGTGTCTTCAAGCTGCGTCCAGAAGGTGCTGGTGCCGGCCGCGTCCTGAAGGGGCTGTTGCTGACCGCGTCCTGAAGTTATTGCTGCTTGCCTCGTCCCAAATGGTTGCTGATCGCGTTCTCAAGGTGTTGCTGCTGGCATGCCGCGTCTTCATGGTGCTGCTGCAGGGCTCGTCCCGAAGAACTTGCTGGTCGCGTCCTGGATGTGTTGCTGCAGGTCGCACCGTGAAGGTGTTGCTACTGGCCTCCGCTGTTAGTCGCGTCCTCAAGGTTCAGCCGCTGCCCGCCTCCCAAACATTTTCCTGGTCCCGACTTGAAAGTAGTACTGCCGGTCACGCCCTGGTGACGCTGCTGCTGGCCTCCGCAGCTGGCTGCGTCCTGAAGGTGCTGCTGCTGGTCTCGTCGCGAAGCTGTTGCTGGTCGCATCTTGAAACGGTTACTTCTGGCCTTAACCTGAAGTTGATGTTGGTCGCGCCGTAGGTCTGCTGCTGGTCGGAAGGGGATGCACACGCCGGAGTGGTCCTGACGCTGGGGTGGGTTACTAGTCCTGGCAACTTCGCGGCACAAGAAAACTTCTGCTTACAAGCTCGCTTGGTCCGACATGCAACTACTTAGTCGAAACTCAGTCAAAGTGTGTATGTATCTCGATTTCAGTATGTATTTGATGCTCGTGGCGTATCAGCGCGTCCGACGTCTGTTTTAACGTGCGCGATATCGGAGTTTAGACATGGGCTAGTATACAAGTCACCGTTTTGACTGGCGCGCCCACTACAGACAACGACGGTGAAACTCGACCCCACTGTGACATGCATTTTCAGTATAGTGGGAGAAAGAACACGATGACATGGAAACTCGACCCCAGAATAGAATCATGGCTGCTATTGGTAGAAATTTGAAAAAAACAAAATTGTACATATTCTTTTGCCTACACCTCCACTACCGGCTCCTTTGGAATCGCCTTTTCAAAACTTCTAACAACGCAGTCACTAGATATGTCCTCCCACGCCCGAATCGTTCTCACTACCGCTGCAAGGCGCTTTTCCTTTGCTGTCCTGGTCGTAGAAACCTTTCTCGTAGCCATTCCGCTGTAAGCTTTTTCATCAGTGGCCCCATGACACCCACGTCAAGTGGCTGACACACGGAGGTGCTGTTAAGAGGAACAGGGCAAACAACAGCTGATGTCACCTCTGCTACCGTGTCTTCGCCCTCATTAGACACGTGCGAATCGAAATTATCGAGCAGTAGAACTGAGGGGGAATTAATCGAGCAGTAGAACTGAGGGAGCATTAATTTAAACCCTAGCAAGCGTCGGACGTACGTTTGCCACACCCTCGCGTCCATCCAGCCGTTTTCTTGAACGGTGTACACATGACCGGGTGGATAGCTCGGCAATTCATCCGTGTCCACTGTGCCACCAGGCATTCCCCACATAATAAACAGGATAGGCAGCTTCTTGCCAAAATTAAATACAAATCCTTTTTGCAATACAAAACATTTCTTATCATCCGCTCGAACTGTGAGCTCTGCGGTTAGTTTCCAGATTTTTCTGGATGTGCTTTACTTTTGCCGAACCTCGACGTCCTTTCAAAGCCCAAATCTTGTGGGGTGACGTGTCAAAATATATCGCGGTCTCGTCGACATTAAATATCGCAGATTCAGGATAGTTTCCATGTTCCTCCCAAAATCCAAAGCAAATTGTGTATGTGTCTCTTGCAGTGCATCTTCGTCTTGCTCAGTTATTGCGGCTTTTGAGCAGAAAACCCATGGCAACAATCAAAAACATTTAAATATTAAAAGTTACACGAAAATTTAGAAAAACAAAATTACCGCAGTGCAAAACGTTGGCATAAGCGCATCAGCGCGTTTACACCACTCTCTGGTGTTGACTTGGCAGCTAGGTAGGCTTTCAACCACGCACTCTGCTCCATCTTGATGTACTCAATCATGCTTCCTGTGCCCAAGTACTTCAAAAAACGTTAGCGTTATATTTTTTCTAAAACAAAAAATATCATACCTCTTCATCGCGGCGCACGTCCTTCATGAACGTGACCAAGTCTTGAGTGAAAGTAATTTTGCTTTTGGAACCTTGGCCTTTTGTAGTCCTGCTGGTCTGAGCGCCTTTGAAGTCAAACAGACACTGAGATTTTCTTCGCCATATTTTTAGAGTGCCTAGCGGAATTTATAACGCTCGAGCTGTGGGTTTACATTCCTCCGCCGCAGCTTGCTGCACGGCTTCCGCCTTTGTTTGACGGCGTATCGGTTCTGGCGGCGAGAGGCCGCCATGCTGGTGGCAAAAGAGAAAATGGCGCGAAATGTGCATTGCACGGTGTCCAGCAATGTCATGTTCCTTGATTGGCTAATATTCACCACGCCTGTTTTTGCAATTTGACTTGCACGCTACATCCCACTGTGGTGGGGTCGAGTTTTTATGGGGGGTTCACCGTCGTTGTCTGTATTACGACCACCTCTCACACATACAAACATCAAGATATGAAGAATGATGGTCAAACGGCCAGAACATTCATCCTCCAAAACACACAACAGCCAACTATTTGTTGCAAGTTGTTCATCAGCAATGCCGTCGCCAGCTAAGCATCTCGAATCTCTCACCAACGCTTTAAAACTGTCACTTTGTCATGGAAAACTGAACCTAATTATTTGGACTTCTATAGCATTTTTCTCTGGGACGGATAGGAAAGAATTTAGTTCGTGCCGGTACTGTTTCGTGTTGCAGTGGGTTTTTATTACAGTCAGTTACCTAGTTACTATCGACCAAGGGAATACCTGCCAGCAGATGCATACTTATCTATCACCTGCTGGTTTACCAGCTACCTACTCGGCGCCAGCCAACGCGTGGAGCAACTCCGCGCCATTGTATAGTGGAGGTCGACCAACTCCCCTTCTGTCGGATGCATGTCCATCCAATGCGGGACACGCCCTTGGAAAAAAATCTTGCACCGATGTACATCGTGTCGGTAGGTGCTGCACATCGTCCTGCAGCGCTTGGATGCTGGTATTGGTGTACATGACCAGGTTGGCAAGGCTGTCGGCCGCCTTGGTGAATTATCGTAGATGATGTGACCATAACGCTACGATTGAAGTTACTGATAGCGTCGCTGTAGACGAACACGGTAGGCCAGGCGTTTTAGGTTTGCGTGTTCCGACCAGGCGTTGATGCGTCCACGCTCTGCTCAGGCAGCAGGCGCTTGTCTTGCCTGGAGACGGCACAGGTGTGAGCGTTATCGGCAGCCTCAACGCTCGGACGTCTGTTGGCTTGCTCACCGCAAGTAATCCGAGTCACACGATGCACACATAGATCGCCTGACGTGTCCTCATTGTGCACACACGCACTCAGACCCGCCAGACTCACGGCTAGCAGGGCCCACACGGACCGCTGTCCCTGGTGGTCGCAAACCACCACCCCGTGCCATCCAGCCGCATACCTCACCACTACAGCCTAGTCGCCCTATAGCTTACCACAGATTGTTCTTCTCGTTTTGGGTGTCGCTTTATTTGACCTTGACCAGGCTAAATCACGACTGATAGTCGGGTCCACAGTCGCCACTCGGTGTTCTCCTAGCTACCACCGCCGCCTACTTACTCCTAGTCTACCGCCCTTGTTTACGCCGTACGGAGGCATTTATCGGCCCTCCGGGCCTTCGATCTTCTGCGCCCGCGCTCCCTTGACCGTCCATTTGCGCAACGACTTCGTCCCGCCCGTTCCGCTGCATTCTGGTGATTGTCCTCCGTGTCACTCCTCCCGCTGCGGCCTTTCAGTTCTGGGTACCTCATCCCTGATTGCGCCCTTCTCGCGGTCTCTGCTCCCCACTTCAATGTCACTCGAGCGTCACTAACTTGCACTCTACCCGCTTCCTAAGGCGTGACGCGGTCCACGTGTACACCATCAGTTGGTCCGACAGCATGCGGCACTGCATGTAGTACGTTTGTAGGTGCCGAGCTCGTGATGGGCGTCGATTCCAAGATCATCGCGCTATCGCCTGCCACGTGCATACCGTGTAGCAGTAGTCGCGATGCGTTCCTGAGCCCGATTAGGAGCCCTTTGTACTCCGCGATGTTGGTGGTGGTGGGCTGCGCCGCAGATATGCAGGCCATCCAGACGATGGTCGGCCGATTGCCTTCGCCTCCCACTGGAGCAATTTCGGGTCGGTACTGTAAGAGCGACAGACGACGGATCCGTGAGCTGGCTTCGTGCAATCCAGCGAGCATTTCGAAAGGAATCGGAAATAAACAAGGAAGAAAAATACGGTGACGACGCGGCGAGAGTCACGCGGGCAAGCAACGTGCACTTTCGAACCAGAGCATCAAGACTCGGCATACGACGTCGGTTCCAGCTCGCCTGGTGGGCTAACCCTCCCCCAGCCCTTGGCTGGCAGAAGGACTCCTTCAGGGTCATAGCGATGCACGTGGCCTTCTCCCCGGTTAGATAGGGCCACTGCCGTCTAGACGTCCGGTCTAGATGTCCGAGTCACTTCCCATACACAAATACATCGCACCACACCAGGCTTCCTTGCCACAAGCATGCACATCGGCTCCACCTCGTGTAGCGCACACGGCCGAGGAGGTCCACAAGGGTCATCAACTCGTCCCCAGCGGTTTTACTCCATTGTTCCCTATTCCCTGATCCGTGCGCCAGCCGCGGCAGCCCATCCGCTCTGTTCGTCACTCTACATGCACCCGCCCTCGTTCACTCACCACGTTAGCGCGCAGTCCCGCGCAAAGCTCTTCTTTGTTGGGTGCAGTCGGCCCGTCCTGGCACCGACATGACACGCGTATGTATTCACTGCCTTGCTCGAACCCTTCCTGTCCGAATTATAACTGAGAGCCCCCAACGAAGGCCCGCTGGCGTGTGCTCTCCTCCCTTACCTAGCTACTCCTTAGCTACTGCCGCTCCTCGCGCGTTTCTCCAGCACCTCTCCGTCTCGCATCTATGTATCCAATGTCACCTCGCCCCGCTGGCCTGCACCCTTGTTGCTGTCCTGGGAACTCGTACGTGCTCACTCCTGTGGCGTGGGACGACGTGTCAGGACACGTCGTCCACCCACGATCTTCTCTGCTGCAGCCCTTTGCTACCACTTCGGTCTTCCGTCAATAGCCGGTGACGCCTGCACACGCCTTGCCACCGAACTGCCTGCTGCCCCGGACGCGGATGGCGCTTCAATGTTCTTCAGCCGCCTGAGAGGTCCCTTCTTCCGTCAGGACGATCGTCCCTCAACCATCCCCGCTGCCAGGTCCAAAACCTTGCATACTCGACTTCGCTTAAATCGACGCAGACGGCGTCTACTCGCCATCCCCACCAAGATCGTCCTCGACCTTGCGCTGACTACACAGCTCTTCAAATCGGTCTACTGACAGCCACCGTTGGTGCACCGGCCCTTGTACCCTTGTACGGTACTCCACTTGGTACTGTAGAACGTAGCGACCGGCTCGGTTTCGGATTCGCCTCTGCCCTTTCTCCCCGAATGGCCCATACACCTCGATTTCCAGTAGACTAGGCGGACTGGCTCGTCTTCTGGGCCGACCCCGTCCTCGCAACGTGCTAATTTGCCCTTGTTCTGATTCCTCTCGAGCTGCTACTCGGACATCGCTTCCGCCAGTGGGTGCAAAGCTGCTCTGTTGCGCTCTGGTCTGCGCGTATGCCTGCTGGCCTGCTTCCGCCGCATGGACAGCTCCATCATCAGCGTTGAATGTTGCTTTTGTTCTGGGTCCAGCGGCTGCAATCTCCGCATCACGAGTCCCATTACCTGCAGTATTTTCCAACACTGCTAATTCTGCACCCTGCGGCACGTTGCAACGAGTGCTTCGTCGTGCCGCTCGCTCCTCGCGCGCCAAATTGTCTGCTTGCCACTTGGCATGTTGCCGACGCGGGCTGCCATCCTCCTGGTGCGTCGCTCGGGGTTTCCTGGTCAGCGCCTTTGCTCGCTTATCCCAGCTTATAGCCGCGCTGGTTTTATGCACTCCTGCCTGTGCGGTTTTCGGTGGTGGCAGTGTAGATCGCGCCGAGTGTTGTGCGCCGCCGCTACCTTCTTTATGTGAAACTGTTACTTCCGGTTCCGCCGATGAACGCGCGGTGGCCCACGTGATTTCGTTGTCCGCGGGCGGATCTTCGGCAGAGTCGCTGGTTGTCGCCTGTCGTACTTCTTGGGCTATGGTCACACTGCCATGACCACCCGTTGGAACTGGCCGATTATCCACTACCCCGCTGTGCGGCGTTTCTCCACGGGTAGTCGCATCGGGTTCTCAGCCTTCGCGCTCAGCCTGCCCTACGTCTGGTGGTGCTCCGTGGTCTTCCTCCTCCAGCTCCTGCATAGTGCGCGCTGCCATTTCTTCTAGGCGTCCTCGACGAATGTGATACGAAGTCAAGAAGCTGCTGTGCGTCACGATGGATTCCCCAGTATCGTGCCTGGTTACCCTCCAGTTGTCATACCTGGCGTTCTCCTCTATCCGAGCTGGGCCAATCCACTGATGGGCGAGCTTGGCCACTCCACGACCTTGTGGTGGCCTAAGCACCCAGAACCAGTCACCTATTTTGAACTTTTGCCGCCTGACTGGTTTGTTCCTAAAACGTGCCTGCCGGTCTTGCTCCCGCTGGGCCGATCGGGCGGCTAACGCCGACGCGTTGCTCATCTGCTTCACCAGCTTCCGATGGTACTCCGTCCAGTTGCATTCTTGTGAGACCCGCGCAGCCTGTAGTAGTTCGTTAGGGGTCCGCAAGCGCCTCACTTGTGTGTTTGGCGCCGTTATACGCATATAATGCGCAGTGCAACCATTCGTCCCAGTCCTTTTGGTTCTCTGCCACGTACATAGAGAGCTTATCCTTCCAGGTCTTGTGAAGCGCTCCACCAGGCCCAGTAACGCCGGCCTGTACGGCATGGGAGTGATCTGCTTGGCTTGGAGCATGTCCACGAGTTTCTCGATCACCATTCCGTTCAGCTCTGGTGCCCCGTCCATTACGAGTTCCCTCATGGGCCCGGACACTAATACGATCCTCTCCACTATGAACTTCGCGACGTCTCGCGCGGTATGGCTCGGAACCGCCGCTGCCACTGCGTATCATGTAGCATAGTCCACCGCCGCAATTACATACCGATTCCCGTTCGGTGTCACGGGTAAGGGGCCAGCAGCATCGAGAGCCTACCTGTCTCCTACAGCGCCCAGCCCTTGGCTCCGCAGAGGAGATATCACCTCTTTTGGTCGAGTCTTACGTGTAACGCAGTCCCGACAACCACGCACCCACTGCCTAATAGTGTGCCGCATGTTCGGCCACCAATATACCGCTGACAATCTGGCTTGAGTCTGCGGAGTCCGCAGATGGCAAGCAAAAATTGAATCATGCGCTTCACGAAATGTCTTCGGCCATAGAGATGCTGGCAGTAGCACTCGTCGCTCGCCGCCCCCACCATCCACGTACACCACACCGTCGACCGTGGTCACTTCCCTGTGGCCGCATCGTCCTGCCGCCTTTCACTTCTGCACTAGCCGGTCACGAGTCTGATGCTGGCGGATTTCTTCGTCCGTCAACTGTCCGCCGTCCTCTGTCGCTGCTGTCAGCGTCCTGCTACTCGTGATCTCGCGTTGGACGGCATTCGCCGCGACCTGCTTGACGGGTGCCCTAGAAAGTGCGTCTGCGACCACGTTGGTGGATCCTGCACGATATTCGATTGCAAAGTCGTACTCCTGGGGCTGTAATGCCCACCGATGCAGGCGCCCGGTCAGATCCTAAGAAGTCATCAGCCACTTTAGTGCAGAATGGTAGGTTACCAGGGTAAATCGCCTGCCGTACAAGTACGGGCGGAACAGTTTGATGGCCCAGACCACCGCCGCACACTCCAAGTCTGTAATTCCGTATCGTGCTACTGTTGGTGAGTTCACCTTTGACGCATACGCTACTGGGCGATCTCTAGTCCCTTGGTCCTGTATGAGCACAGCCCCTAAGCCCACCACCGAAGCGTCCGTTACCAACTTAAATGGGATATTGAAGTCCGGATAGACTACTAATGGCCGCTCCGTCAATACCTTCTTAAGCCCATCGAAGGCTGACTGTTGCTCAGCACCCCACTTTCACTCGACATCCTTCCTCAGGAGCTTAGTCAGAGGTACCGCCATGCTTCCAAAGCCCTCTACAAACCGGCGGTAGTATCCCGCCATGCGGACAAAGCTCTTCACTGAGTTTGCGTCGGCCGGCACTGGAAATTGTTGCACGCTGTCGACGAGACTTTGCATTGGCCGCACTCCATTCACATCCAGCTCGTGACCTAAGTACTCCAAGCAAGGTGTAGCAAAGCTACACTTTTTCGCTTTTAGCGATAACCCGGCCTGGATCAGTCGTTCCAGAACGGCTGCCAGCTCTACCACGTGCTGTGGAAGATCCCCTCGGGTGTATATTACGATGTCATCTAATTACACGAGGCAGCACTGCCATGTGAGGCCCCGTAACACCGCGTCCATTACCCTTTGAAATGTTCCAGGAGCATTAGCGAGACCAAACGGCAACCTAATGAACCTGAACAGGCCCTTACGAGTCAAACCCCGGTCTTGTCACGATCTGCTGGTGCCACCGGGACCTGCCAGTATCCCGCGTGTAAGTCCAACGTCGTGAATAGCCTCGCTCCATGCAGCTGGTCCAAAGTGTCGTCGATCCGTGGTATCGGATACACGTCTTTCGTGGTGATAGCGTTTAAAGCCCTGTAGTCGATGCAAAAGCGTATCGAGCCGTCCTTCTTCTTAACGAGAACTACGGGGAAGCCCCATGATCCGTTACTTGGCTCTATCACCCCGCCTTGAAGATCTCGTCCACCTGGTTGTCGATAACTTCCTGCTAAGCATGCGCATGCCGACGCGGTCGCACCTTAACTGGCGGCGCACACCCAGTATTGATGGTGTGCTCCACACCTAACGTTGTCGCTGGAGGGCAACCCTCTTTTGGCTCCAGCAACTGGGGATAATTTCTCAGCAGTCTTAGCAACAGGCCTGTTTTCTGTTCTAGCTCCCCAATCTGCAGGTCGGCTTCGTTACTCAGGGGCTCGGTCCAATGCCGTAGCTCCTTGTTCAGCCATGTGCCGACCCTGTCTCGATCCAGCTCGTCGTTGATCTCCAGTATCTGCATGCTCTCTGACGTGGGCTCCCACGTACCCAGAGTCTCCCGTGGTGGCAGCTTTGTTGTCCGCCCCATAATCCTCAGAACCGGCACAGTGATCTTGCCAAAGCGCACTGTGGTAACCGTGGACGTGAATAATAAATGAGCCTCCCTGCGTCTTCTAGGCATGAATATGCCCGCCCTTCCCCTCGGCCACCACCAATTCTACTCTCGTCAACGCCTGCGTCTTGACTCTGGCTTTCCGAGCTAGGCGCACTTTGGCGACCCGCCCTGTTGTCAGCGGCGTCGCGCCAAGGCCACTAAAGGCACGATTATCTTGGTGTCGCCCTCGTACCATTTCATCTCGGAAGCCATGAAGTCTATCTTTACTCCGTGTTTGTACATCCAGTCCTCCCCGATTAAAAAGTCGTCGGTCTCCCGGTCGACGAGCAACACATCCACTTTAACATTTTGCTGGTACGGCGTCTTAAACGTAAACCTCCATACTCCGAGTACCTTGACTAGGGCGCCACTGAATCCTTCCATATAGTCGACGGGTGTCACTTGGTCTAGTCCTTCACCATATTCTGCCCACCTCGCACCAGCGACACTGTACTGAGCCCCGGTGTCCAGTTTCACGGGCTTTCTATCGCCCATGACTTCCATCGTCACCGTCGGCAACAGGTCCACTGCTGGTGCTTGCACGGCTCGCAATCGACCAACTCGCAAAGGCCGCGCTACTCCTGCCTCCATCTTGACTCCGGGCCTCTGATACACTCCGCCGCTGTGATACACATATTGTTTTTGCCGCTTCCTCTGCCGCGCCAGTCGGCGTAGCGTCTCTGTGGTTCTGGGCAAAACGAACCCTATCGCTTCTGCTTCTTCTCGTGTAAGCCATCGGGGATCCGTTCCTCTACTTCTGCTCCTCTCTTCGTCCAGTAGAAAGTACGTGTCTGCCGGATACACCTCTCGATCTCTGGCCGCCGCCAGTCTTCGCCGATTCCGGCCTCTGGCTTTGCGCACTCTTTTCTCAAAGCGTCTTCGGGCCCTCGATATCCTTAGCGGTGTGGTCTCGGTGCTCGTCCAGTCGTTCTGCGCTATATCCCGAAGGCCTTCGGCGGTAGTGACGAGTTGTCGTGCCACGCCTTCCTGTATCTCCCCTTTACCAATCAGTGTGCTGGTCGCGAACTGCTCTAGCCGCTGTGCTTCAGCTACCGCCAATTGGGCATAGCCCTTCTCCAGTGTGTCGTGCCGATTTGCGACGTCCTGTACAGTACATCCAGCCACCGCGCCCCACTTCAGCGCATCTTGCAAAACCGTGCTCCGCTCTGGCATTGGCACGTCCTGTTCATGGCTAACGTCCTGTTGCTGCCGGCCACCTTCTACTCCCTTCGATTTCAGATCATGAACCGATGCCAACCTGGATGCCTCATTTACGGCTGTCTCGTTATCGTCCCATTGCTTTGGCATCGCTGCTGTCTTTATATTTTGTATCGTTGCCAGCGCAACATCTCTTCAGCCTGTTCGCTGTCCTTAGTCTGTAGCTCCTGTATCTGGGGCCTCTCGGCGGCCTTTTTTCATCTCCTGCTAACACTTCGATGGGTTGGCGCACATCCCGTGTAGGTAGCTGCTGCACATCCACCAGGCCTGCCGCCGGTCTCTTACTCTTGGTTGCTGCGACCTGTCCAAGTGTGGCGCCATCCCCAGTCTTTTGTCTACCGCGGACACTGTCGCTCACATTCGCTGCCGGCGACCGCGTCTTCGTACCTCCACCATTTGCCGTCGCGCCATCCCCAGTCGGAGAATGTTTCTGCTCCTCGAACTGGCTATCTGGCGTCCACCCCACGTCGTGTACAGTGGTGCTGACCTCTGCCCCCACCGACGCTGTTGCCTGCACGCTACTTGGACCCCCAGCATCGCTGGAGTCACGTTGATTATCTCCACAATTGTGTTCTTCTTCTTCTTCCTGGGCAACTGGGCCAACGGTCCGGCCCTGTGTGCCGTCTGGGCGTACATCCAGCGCTGTTGCAGCCATTGCGCTTCCCTCTGTTGGTGTCCTGGCACTTACTCGCTCCACCACATCTATTTTATCGTATTCACTTCACCGGGCCTTCTTGACCACCGGTGCCCGTTCGCCTTGGCACGCCACCGCCTCGTACTCGACCTGACGTCCATGCATCTCTTTCGGAAGTTTCCGACGCCGTCGCTTCTCTCCAGTTAGACGCGTACCTCCCCGTGCTGTTCCGTCGAGCTGTGAGGTCGGGGCCCTCACGCTCGATCGACGTTTCCCGTCTCTTGCGTCTGGGCTGCGCCAGGCACCTGGACAGAGCCTTCGCCTTCAGCCATGTCAGACCGCTTATAGTCAAAGTCTCTGGCGAAGTGTCCCGGGCGGCCACAATAGTAGCAGATTGTGCTTCGTCTTGTCTGTGGCCCTTGTTTCCGCGTTGCCTCATACCGCTGGTAGTTTGCCATTCGTTCCTCTCTCGAGTCGATAGGCTGCTGTGGCGCATAACGGTTGCCGTATCCGCGTCCTCCCATTTGATCACCGCCCCACTGCTCTATCTTCATCGCCTTGGCCGTTATCGCTGTCATCTTAGGCTGGCGTTTCCCCGCAGCAGGACGCTGAACACCTTTGGACCCATGTCGCTGCGTGGTGGTATCCGTCTTGGTGTTGGCTCGTGTAGCGCTCTTTGCCGCGCTGGTTCCCAACGCCATCATATTGTTTCTCGTAGCTATGGCTGTCCGGTTCCACTAATCCGGTGGTACGGTGTCGTTCAGGTTGACCAATTGGCCATCGGCATCGTATCTCGGTGGTTTCTGGTCCGTGAACCCGAGTGCTCCTCGTAGCCAGTTGCTACAGTCCCCAAGTTTCCTTCCAGCGCCAGCTGTTCCTGTCCGGGTCGGTCCACAGGCATCGAGCCCACCGCTACTGGATCCGATACTTCTGGCGTTTCCTCTCTCCGGGTCTGCTGCATCACTGCAGCCGCTAGTCGAACCTTGTAGCCCTCGCCGTACTCGCCAAGCTTTTTCACAGCTGCGTCCACCGCGTCGTCCAGTGTCTCGAAGTATACGCCACGTAGGTGGACAGCTCCATCAGAATTCGCCAGTCCATTGATGAAAGCGTCGATGAACCAGTGTTCCCGAGCGGGTGATCACCGACAGTCTCGCGCAAGGCCTGCGCAAATCCGACAAGTTTCTCGCCTCGTCTCTGGAGTCGTCCCTGCAGACTCGCCACCACCTCCTGTATTGTGCGTGGTCTCTCGTATTTCCGTCTCAGTAGTGAGGCCAAGTGGCCATGCGTCTCGTCTTGTGGGCGAAGAGAATTCCTGATCGATGTGTACCAGCGCCTCGCTTCACCATCTAGGTTCCTGCTCACCTCAAAGAACAGATCATGGTCTATCCACTTCGTCCTGCGTATCGTTATTTGGCGTCGGATTTCCTCCTGCACCGTCCCCAGCCATTCTCCGATCGTGACACTGCCATCCAAACCCTTATACTTGATGAGCTCCAGCTTCTGTGGACGAGGTTCGCGAAATATGTAGCGAGGGTGTGTTCCGTGTCGCTGCTCTCCTTGCGTTCTTCCGGTTCATCATGCTGCGTTGATGAGCCGCCCTGTCATGCTGATGGGGCTCCTCCACCGGTACCGTCTCCACTTCCGCCGTCGCCACAAGTTGTTCCGGTACCTGGCACCGCCACTAGCACCACGTCCTCGTCGCCGTTGGCAGTGCCCGTGTGTGGCGTAGTCCCTGTGGCAACGCGCACATCCGCCGTGGTAGCCACTGCTTACCGCCGTTTCCTGTATCGAGGGGTGTGGTCGAGTCGTTCCGAGTCTTCTTCGCCGCCGGTGTGCCTGACCCGAGTCTGGCGCTCTTCCCAGGGCCCTTGTGGCCCGTGCAGAAATCGCTGTGTCCGACATATCTTCTGCAGGCGACCAAATATTCCACGTCAGTATCGTTCTCTTCTGTTTCTCAGTTAATAATCTCTTCGCAGGGCCGTGCTACTCGTGCAGCATTGGCTGTCTCCCTGGCACGCTACACACAGTGCAGCCCCTGTATGACCACCATGTCGACGCGGTGAGAGTCACGCGGGCAAGCAACGTGCACTTTCGAACCAGAGCATCAAGACTCGGCATACGACGTCGGTTCCAGCTCGCCTGGTGGACTAACCCCCAGCCCTTGGCTGGCAGAAGGACTCCTTCAGGGTCATAGCGATGCACGTGGCCTTCTCCCCGGTTAGATAGGGCCACTGCCGTCTAGACGTCCGGTCTAGATGTCCGAGTCACTTCCCATACACAAATACATCGCACCACACCAGGCTTCCTTGCCACAAGCATGCACATCGGCTCCACCTCGTGTAGCGCACACGGCCGAGGAGGTCCACAAGGGTCATCAACTCGTCCCCAGCGGTTTTACTCCATTGTTCCCTATTCCCTGATCCGTGCGCCAGCCGCGGCAGCCCATCCGCTCTGTTCGTCACTCTACATGCACCCGCCCTCGTTCACTCACCACGTTAGCGCGCAGTCCCGCGCAAAGCTCTTCTTTGTTGGGTGCAGTCGGCCCGTCCTGGCACCGACATGACACGCGTATGTATTCACTGCCTTGCTCGAACCCTTCCTGTCCGAATTATAACTGAGAGCCCCCAACGAAGGCCCGCTGGCGTGTGCTCTCCTCCCTTACCTAGCTACTCCTTAGCTACTGCCGCTCCTCGCGCGTTTCTCCAGCACCTCTCCGTCTCGCATCTATGTATCCAATGTCACCTCGCCCCGCTGGCCTGCACCCTTGTTGCTGTCCTGGGAACTCGTACGTGCTCACTCCTGTGGCGTGGGACGACGTGTCAGGACACGTCGTCCCACCCACGATCTTCTCTGCTGCAGCCCTTTGCTACCACTTCGGTCTTCCGTCAATAGCCGGTGACGCCTGCACACGCCTTGCCACCGAACTGCCTGCTGCCCCGGACGCGGATGGCGCTTCAATGTTCTTCAGCCGCCTGAGAGGTCCCTTCTTCCGTCAGGACGATCGTCCCTCAACCATCCCCGCTGCCAGATCCAAAACCTTGCATACTCGACTTTGCTTAAATCGACGCAGACGGCGTCTACTCCGGTGTCAATTAGTGTTCGCACAAACACTGACTGTATAACTAACACAAACGTTTGCAAACAAATGTTTGTTAGTGTATAACAAATTTCAAACATGTTGATGGAGTTAGGCCCTAATTGGTTAATCTTTCTTGCTAGGCACTCCTTTGTTATGGTATCGCTTGCAACATGGCAAATTATCGCGTTTATTTCTACTCCACCGACCCGTTTGGCTTCTTCAACAAACCGAACACCTCTTTTCTTTCTAAATCTAATACTAATGCCGTGCGTTGCCCGGAGAAGCTCTGAATATTTGTATCGCTGGCAAAAACATTTTCTGGAAATGGTCACACTTTTAAGTAGCTACACAACTGAAGTGCGAGCAGCAGGAGCCTCGATTCAAGCAGCTGCAACAGCGACCAAAGCAGTACCAGCAACCGATGTGTCCACTAGCATCTTTCGTGTCCGTCTTATGGAAAAAGATGGAAGACCGCTTCCGATTCACGACAAAATGCTCGCAGGGTTGAAGTATTGTTTAATACTTCAGCCCTGCGAGCATTTTGTCTCTACTTAATTTGTGTTTGCCCAGTGTGCAATCTTCAATAAGAGTGCAGGTTTGCCCCGCTCATTGCGCTCAGGCACCGCGGCGGAAGTCTACTAAGTCAATTAGTGTTTCTCATGTTACATGAATGCTGTACGAATGTGGCCTATTGTGAGGTCGTATGAAGGTTGTTAGAGTCCGGATGGGTCAACATTCACCAATTTGCGATAAGAAGTGAGACAGGTATTCGATTTCCCGACCGTTTATGGCTGCGTGCAATTAAGAGTCAGGTTTCGTTAAATTACGAAATGTACTGCAATATTGTGCTTTCTACTCGAAATTTCCTTGCGCGATTGGTTCAATCAACCGCGCAGCAAATCTCGCAAGCCCATACCAAGCTATAATTAGCAACGAGTCGCACTTAGTAGAGTGGCTACTAAGCTATTTAATTGGTTTGGTGCGATTCGCTAAATGACTTGAATTTGTATTGGATCGGTTTTGACTTGAGCACACAATCGCCCCAAATCGGCAAATTTGGACGGAATTCACAATATACGTTTAAACAAGTTTGGCGAGGGTCAGCGATCCCACCTAAAACTCTGGATATTGTAGGTTCTACTCAAAATTGCATTGGGCGATTGGTTGAATCGCCGGAGTCGAATCGCCAGGCAATCGCCCACGGCATACAAAGGCATATATATTCGTTTAAGTACGATGTGGACTGGGGTCTTCCAGCAGGATCATGCACTTTCTATGACATCAGGTTTGTATTGAGCGATTGGGCCAATACAAACTTGACCGAAATGCACAATAATAAATATCCAGAGAACACTACCAAATCATATAAGTACGACGACAGCAAATTTCTAAAGCGAATCACACTACCACCCTACCACCCAACCACCCTACTGCCCTGCCGCAAACTACCGCCCTACCATGCTGGCGGGGTTCGTAGTGCCCCACGCGCACTACCGCGTGTTCCACGGGGACCCGGCGGCCGACTCGCAGCATGCGGCGCCCAACGACCAGTTCCCCTGGCACTCAGCCCCCGCCGCCTGCACGCAGCGCCCACGGACCTGCATCTGCGGGAGTTCGCGCAGCTGGAGGTGCAGGTGAAGGCGCTACAGCTGCAGGCGGCACAGCACCCGCGGCCCGATGCCATGGGCCGCGTGGTGGCGGGCTCCCTGGCCGAGTGCTTCCTGTTCTACTCCCGACTGCTCACGGTGGAGTCCTACGTGTGGCCGGACTTCCTGGCCGCGGTCTTTACCAAACTCGCGGAGCACTTTGCAACCAGGTAGAGCAGGATAGTGCAGGGTAGTGCAGGGTAGTGCAGAACGCCCTACTGACGTGATTTTTTATTTTATTCTTTTCTTTCTGTAGTGAGAGTGAGATTGTTAGGAGCTCCATTCTGAGGGTGTTTCAGCGTGCCAAGGCCCATGTGGCACAAGTCAATGACCCTCGAAGGTAAGTGCTTTTTGAGGGAGTTTAAAGGGGGGTGCTCTAACTGGTAGTGTGATGTCGGTGGTATTGTTTTATTGCAGCTTTTGTCCCATTTGTTGGGCCTTTTGACAGACGCCAAGAGCGTCACTGCGCGTACGTTGACGCTGCAGCTGCTGGCGACCATGCCGTCGCTGTTTGAGCATGACTTGACGGTGCAGCAGCATATTTTGGAGAGAATTGCAGCGGAAGACCAAGATGAACGTTCTGCCGCCATCGAGGCAGCTCGCGCGTTGCTGCCACGTGCTCCTTCATTTCGCAAAGATGTGCTGGTTCTGAGTCTGAAGTCGACGTCGGCGTCGCTGTGCTATTTGCTGGCTGATGCAGTTTCAAGTTCGATGGAAGCTCAGGAAGCGTGGACACATTGTGCAGAGATGTATGAACGTCTCGCGGACGATGAGGGTGCTGTCGCTAGTGTGCGTGCAATGACTACACTGACGACAGCGTACCCAATTTTGTTGGAGATGCATGGACAAGTGCTACACCATGTGCTTGATCACGACCCTCGTGCGTTGGTGCGGAATTTTGCGCTGCTGTCCACCCAGCAACTCGTCACTCTATCAGGTGGAAGTGTCGATACCGAACTTGCAACCGTCATGAGCGGTGTGTTTTCGAGACTGGGGAATCGAAACGATTCGCAGAGCCGTGTTGAAATGCGCCTGAAGCTGTCAGCACTGATTTTGCTTGACAAATGGTCAGCAGTTAATCAAGAAATCGGTGAAGATGCTGAAATACTACTAAAGGGGGCAAAGGGTTGGATGGCTGCTGTCAAGGATAGCCGCTTCGGAAAGGTATATGTGTCTATCATCGCGAATGTTGCCCGTCAAAATCTTGCGCTCGCGGGTTCAGCGTTATCAAAGCAGGGACATCTGGTGGACGAACTGCTACTTCTGCTGCACCCTCGCGCTGCTGTAGCTGCCCATGATACGTGGACTCATGCATTAAACGCAATTGCACAACTGAGCCAAGAGTTCCCAGACATCCTCGCGGCTCAAATGGCTTCACGATTGATTGAGGTGCTTTCCATTCCAACCGGTAGCAGTGACAGCACACTTTCCAACACTAAGAAAACGTATGTGCTTCGGGTACTTGGTGCGCAACTTCTACCACCGAGCATTAGCGTGATCCATGCTCAGCTACCCGCATTTTTGCAAGAAATAATGGCTGCGGACAGAATGGATGCACGACGTCTTCGAGCTCTCGCTGCCACATTCTTCCTTTGGACCCAGGGACTTCCACCTAATACCGACCATGCAACGAGCAGGATCATCGAAAGATTCAAGCAGGAGCTACTTAAGCCGGAACATTATGAGTCTCATGCTGAGCGATACGAGATGGCAAAACTCGCGATGCTGCGAGGCCGCTTCGCACTGGCTGCTCAGTTGATGAAGATCATTGCATCGAAGTCTGATAGCGAGTGCTTTGGAGGCTGGTTACACGCTCTACAAACGTTGTGTGAAGCTGAGGCACGCACTACGGCTGACCAGTCGGTCCAACTAGAAAGCCTCCACGCGTTGGCGCGAGCCAGCATGTATTTGCAAGCTGCACGCACCTCAAGCTTTCGCTTTGACTTCCAGCTGCATATTGTGGCGCTGAGACTCGAGTGGATGCAACTCGTACAAGGTGTGCAACAGCTAGCAGGAGAGGCTGCCTTTACCAACACGGCGGGTAACAGCGTTGGTCGAGGGGTACCTATGTATTCAGTTGCGGGCACTTGCGCACAAGTTTGAGGTGTTGCGCGCCTCGTTGCTGGGTGCGGACCGACGTGATTTAGATGTTCTTCAAGCACATGCTAAATTGTGCGAATTGCTGGCTTCTGCTGTAGAAGGTCTCTTGCTGCTTCGTCCCACAGCGCTCACCGAATTTCCTGTTGGAGCACAGTCTTCAGTTCGGAACCAGTCTCAATGTAATGCGCAGGTGTGGAGAATGCTTCGCGAAGATGTACGCGGAAAGCTGGACCGTCTCTGCAAGTTACCTCCTACTAAACAGGCTGGTGTAGGGGCGCTTGTACTCAAAAATCTGCTGTCTGCGGTCTGTGCTCTTCCTCCTGCGGTGCCAAGGTTGTTTTTCTGTTCACGGCTGCGTGCTGAGCAGCGATTGCTTTCTAGCGCGCAATTCTTAACCTACGCTGAGAATGCGGCATTTACGACGAAGCCGCGCTCACGCTCACAACTAGGCGTCTCTCTCGGCACAGATTTTACCAGTGTATTGAAAGGCGTGGTTGCGCTATCGCGCAGTGCCAAGGCGTATTGGCATGGAAGGGCTGAAGCAATTGAAGTTGAAGTGCTCGCCTGCCTGGTGACTCCGGGTGTCGCTGGAATAAGCGGTGCTAATTCGAATACATCGATTTACGAATCAGCAGATTCGTCAGCAGAGGAGGAGAAACAAGTGCAGCACCGAGTTCGTGTTCAACTGGCGATTGCATGGGACCAAGTGGTTGAGCCTTTTGTTGGAAATAGTGGCAATGGGATGCTGTATCTACCGTTCGAAACACCAGTGCACGTGAAGGCGGCTAACTTGACGCTTAAGGGCTCATTCGTTCTGGTAGCCAAGATTGCGCTGGTGGATCACGTTGGCGATAGTTGGCCTTTGGCTGCTACGGGATGTCGGCGAGGATTCATCGTGTACTAAATGCCGGAAGGAGTGGAAGAGCTGCGTGTACAAGAAACAAAAAACACGTAGAGCTGGCGAAATAACGAATGTTGTGTCATTGCTGATCTATCGCTCGTTCTGGATGTTGGACGCTTTGTTTTGAGCACGCGCATCGAACTCATCCAAATAGCCTCCTTCCCGCATCAACTCAAAGAAGTGGCCCTGGCGATGGTTAACCAATTCTACCGGCGACGCAAACTCGACCAATCGACCACCGTCCAGTACTAAAATTCGGTCCGAGTCCAGGATTGTGTCTAGCCTGTGCGCGATCGTCAGCACTGTCGAGTTCGCAAAAGCTGTGTGGATCACACGCTGCAGCTTCTGGTCCGTCTCGTGGTCAATCGCAGCCGTAGCTTCATCAAAAATGACAATCCGCGAGTGACGTAGTAGTGCTCGCGCCATACATAGCATCTGTCGCTCACCAATGCTAAAGTTCTCACCGTTTTCCTCAACAATCATCATCAGCTTCTGCTCTTCGTCGCTAACTCGCGCGCTTAGACCCACTTCTCGTATCGATTCCCACAGATGCTGATCCGCAAAATCGCTAAACGGGTCCAGGTATTCGCGCAACGGACCCTTGAACAGCACCGGCATTTGAGGGATAATCGATAGTTTTTCACGAAGAGTTTTCAGACCAATGTTGCCTATGTCCACACCGTCAATTATGATGCTTCCCGATGCCAATTCGTTGATCCGAAACAAAGCCATCGTCAGGCTGGACTTGCCAGCGCCTGTACGACCGACGATGCCAATTTTCTGACCCCCTTCCACGGTAAACTTCAAATTGCGAAGCACCAAGTCTCCACCCTGCTTGTAGCTAAACGACACTTTGTCGAAAACGATTGTCCCGAAAGACGGCCACTTGGATTGTGGCGGTGGATCCAGCATCTTATTGCGACAAGGAGCCTCTTGCTCGATATTAATGTACTCCTGCATCCGTTCAGGACTCACCATGACGGTCTCGACGCGAGTAAGAACGCGAACAATACCCTCCAAATTGGCGGCAATTTTCAGTGCGTATGAGAAAGCCAAACCTATAATCGCGACGTTCAGCTGGCGGTGGAGCAACACGAGCGAAGATGTTACTACAAGAAGTAGAATACTTCCCACGAGCTGGATCCGAAGGGAAAACCACTGTGAGACGTACAGCTGGGTATACCACACTTTGTGGTTTCCATCTAGCTTAGTGTTGCTGGTTTGAAAAACCGTTGGACTTGCTGGCGGCCGAAAGCACGGACTACTGGAGCACCATCAACCGATTCGGACATGTGGTTGAGGACTGGTGCTTGCGTCGTTTTGGATAGACGCTGTAGCTCTCGAGCTGGTGAAATGTAGAAGCTGCCAATTACCACGTACACAGCCACAACTGGAAGCAGCAAAAATCCTTTCCAGCGGATAACGAATGCAGATGTCGCCAGGCTGCATCCAACGGAGAAAATATTTGCGACCAACGTGCCAAACATGAACGGAATTTGCACGTCTACTGCAACCACGTCACCACCATAACGAGTGAGTACGCGGCCAATCGGATTTGCGTCGAAAAACCGCATGGGCGCGTGCATGAGAGAATACGTCATGCGCTCAAACAACGTTTTTGCAGCGTGAAGACCACAGTAAGTCACAATAATTGTTCTGCCGAACACCATGAGCGCTGCAAGTATGCCAAGACCTGCATACACACCTAAACGATATGCAATGTGGGTGTTATCGGTGGCTGCGTCTCTCCCAACCATAGCGGTGTCATTAGACCAGCTACTCAGCCAGAAGTCACTGCTGATCTGTAGGGCTTGCCACAACAGTTGCGTGAGAAAAATGGCAAACACGACAGGAAAGCCACCCACCGCGTAGTAATAAGCCTCAAACACGTAGCGAGAAACTTGGCCACCCGACCGCTCTTCGTCTTCGATGAGCCTACCTCTCTCTTCATTGCTGGTTCCGTCCAACCTGCTACTGAGAGATCGTGTCTTCTCTTTGAATGCCAGTACATCCCCGTCGTTCAATTCATTGATTCCATCGTATGACTCATTTCCATCACTTGTGCTCATTTGTGTGGCAGCGTCGCTATCGCCGAATGCGGAGAGAACGTAAGATACCCGTGCCAATGGAGACACAAGCGGCTCATACTCGGGTTGGCAATCAGAGTGGTAGGTCTCCAAAAGCGTGCCTATTTCATCAATTGTGACAGCACGCGTAATATGCTTTGACGCGATGATCTCTGGGTTGTGAGTGACTAGTATGACTGTTTTGTCACTGAGAAGACTTAGCAGGCACTTCTGGAAAATCTCATTCTGCACGATGGCGTCCACTGCCGAAAGTGGCGAGTCCAAGATGTAGATGCTTGCATTGCTGTAGCAGGCACGAGCCAATGCAATTCTTGCTTGCTGACCTCCTGACAAATTAACACCACGCTCACCAATTTCAGTGTCGTCGCGGGCCGGCAGCGAGTCTAGGTCTGCTGTAAGCGCACACGCGTCTAGCACCTTATCGTATTTTTGCGGTCAAACGGGAGTCCGAATAAAATGTTATCACGGACAGTCATATTCTGGATCCATGCTTGTTGAGAACAGTACGCAACGCTGCCACCGACGTACACGCTGGGACTTGCCGCAGCCAACAGTGCCATGGACCACCAGAAACTCTCCAGCCTTCACTTCGAGGTTAACATTTTTCAGGAGGGACAATCCTTCTGCATCGTCCCACGCAAACTCTCCATCTTCCACGGCGACAATCACATTCTTGGCAATATATCGACCGGCCGACGGGTCATCAATCGATATTACGCTGCTTGGATCAAGCTCGGGCATGTCCAGGAAGGACGAAATACGATCCAGAGCCACTTTGCACTGGCTGAGCATGGAGATGACGAAGGTAATGCCTCGAAGCGGTGCCTGGATCAGTTGGAAAAGTGCGAGGCTTGTGAACACAATCGCCGGTGTCAGCTCGTGGTGGAAAATACCCGAAAAAGTGCCGAACGTAGCGATACTGATGAACACAGGCATGCCCCACAGAAGCACGATGCTCAGTGACGTCATAATGCGCCACTGCAACAAAGATTGAAGCTCCGTTTCGCGGGCAGCATCGATCCGTGCCGTGATGGGGTCCTCCCAAGCGTTGAACTTGATGATGCTGACTGCTTTAAACGCTTCCGTGACCTTCTTCATCCGATTGTCCTTGTTGCGTCTGGCTTGGTGTTGCAGCGCGTGCATACGCTTGGACACGAGGTGGTTCAATCTCAACATGAGGATAATCACAGCAATCCCCGCAAATGCGGCTACTCCCAGCACCCGAAGCAGCAAATAACTCACCACTGCAATTTGCAGCGGGATCAGCCACGCTTGATGCACGACCCCAGCCGTGCCTACCAGTGCGTTGCAGTCAGCAGTGAACATGTTCGTGAGCTCCCCGTCGACTTGTCCTTGCGTGACCGTGCACTTAAGCGCAACATCTTCCGGTACAGCAGCGTCTTGAGTAGACTGATCCACTGAATGGCGATGAGTTCGGACTCTAGTCCCGAGTAGCAATCCGCCATGGCCTGCACCACCTGAGCCCCAAACACGAGCGCCACCCACGTCGGTGCAGTGGCCACCAAACTGCCGTCGTCACCATCCCCCGACAGCGCCGACACCACTCGATTGAGCGCCATGGGTCCCACCAGACTGCAGAGCATGGAGACCAGCAACGCCAGCCCCGTGAGCGCAAATGGCCACCCGAAGACACTGAGAAAAGCTCTGGGGAGCGACCGGTTAAGTCTTGTCAATGGCTCGTCGAACCGCTTCATGACGTTTTCAGTCATGAATTGGCTCTGCAGCGGCCACACATCGTCGAGCTTCAGTTGTCTCGAGTGGCTCGTCTTCATGAGCGGGTAGACCCACGACAGGAGGCTTCGAGACACTTGACCGGCTGATGATTGAGGGCTTGAGACGGGCGGAGGCGGCGCGAACGTCGAGTAGTTGCGGCCGGATAATACCATGACGCAGCGTCGCACTTGCCAACCACTTGGCAAACAAATACACGAAGGACAGGCAGGCAGTCAATCAAGTATGTCACCGGAGACTTGTGATCAACGAAGTGAGCTCGGGATCCTTTAGCGGGTGAGTGTATTTTGAATGTATTTGTAAAAATACACCGCATGTTATCGAAGATTACCAGGCATATTCAAGATGCCGGTGAACCACTTCGCAATCGACCGCCTAAGGCACACTTGGATCTGGAATCTTCTTCAGCGCCTCTTCGGAGGATCTCTCTTCTCAGACACGAAGTCCTCCCGCCTGGGGGCGAGAATGGAGAGAAGGGGTTCCAGGCGTCTAGCATGGTCCGGCGGCATGTTAGACGCTTCGTCCACAAGCTAATCAACTCTCCACCACAGCACAACGGGCCTGGTAATCCCGGCGTGTACACGTTTCGTACCACGACGCATTGGAATCGGCGACTCCTTCACGTTCGAGTATACGCTCACTAACACACAGGAGGCTTGGTGGCCCTCCCTCGTGTGTTCAAGATACCCACAAAGCAAGGATCCCCAAATACAATATCATCGTATTGGCCCTCGTGCCTAAAAATACAAAACTGTTTGAGGCGCACTGGACAAGTAAATAAGTAACTGAAAGCACACGCAAACGAACAGTAAAAACTGCAAGATACCGGCTGCATGTGCATCTACAGACATGCATCCACCGTGGCAACGTTCCAAAACTCCCGTTCGCCTTGAGAAAGAGAATCATCTCCAGCGTCTTCGGAGAAAATCGGTGCCGTTCGTGGTGCAGGACGGCACGGGCGACACTGGAAAGCTTTTCAACGGTATTCGATGTCGGCGGGATAGCCAACAGGAGCTTGTACGTCGACGGCTCAGCCACCGTCTTACGAAGCTTCAGAATCCGATCTGCAAACTCCTCGTTCACGGTAGAGCAGACAACTTCTAGTGAGAGTGGTAAATTACCCATTACGATCCACTTGATCCACGAGTAGCGGTTAGAATCCTTCTGGCTCACCCACGATACGAGTGTACCGGTCACCGCGACGTTTGCGTCCCGCATCTCGCTCTCGAAGCTGGGGTGCGCTGCACGAACGTGCGACACCAAGTTAGTGTAGCCACTCCTGGGCTGGTACTGCGGCGCTTCCCACATGCCTTGCACACATGGTACCCCCGTCAGCTCACCTTCTTCAGCTAGCTAAGGTTGAAAAAGGTAGCGATCTGGCAGGGCGAGAAGGGCTGACGGGGTGGGGACACAGCTACGAGATAGGTGGGCATGGTGCGGGCTTGGAGGCGAGTGGTAGCTTCTTGGTACTTTTGAAAGTGAGCAGCAATTGATAAGGTGTGTGCGGTGGGTCTCGGACTCTCACAACGAACAGTTTGGTTCGCGGTGACGGCCCCAAAAATCAAAAATCGCTTTTTCAAAAAGGCAGCATAACTTATGGTATGTGGACTCAAAAATTCACAATATAAAAAGTTTTAGTGCCCAATACAAAGATATTTTTTCGGTACTTTTTTAGGATCCCTGCTCACCAGTGCGCGACGGACCTGGTAACCCATCGCGTTTCAACTCAAGCACCAAAGCACGGGGGCTTGGTGCCCTCTTCGCGTTCAATGTCTCACACCTGCCAAGTACTTGATGCCGTGTTGTGAATAGCCGTCAGGGTGACGATGGCGATCGAAGTACATTTGATAAAGAAAAGACGGTGTTGCTAGGCGAAAGGGGCCGTAGCGGGAACAACCAGGATGGCAGGCTGGTTCTGGAGCTGGTAAACCAGAAGTGAGTGCTGCACAGCGCGGCTGTGCATCCTGGGACCCTTCATGATATCGATCGATCGTTACTAACTACCATATTGCTATTGGCGTTCATGCAGGCGGCGTTCTGGTGGTGGCTGCAACTACCACTAACGACTGCAAGAGGTTGCAACCTCCCGTCGTAGTTGTTTCGCCGAAGCAGAGACAGCCGCATGCGCAGGCGTAGGCTGCGCCGCAGCAACCACCCGAGTATCGCATGCCCAGGTAGCTCCACCTGCATGCATGGTGCAGCTGCATCAGAGCTGCCTTAGAGCGTCATCTGCCGCTGGCACTTCGCACTCCCACTCGCTCATGGTGAACGTCGAGGTGTAAAGACTGCGTCGGCTTGAACGACCGGTCTTTAGTGTAACCAAACCACGCACGTATCATGAGCGCACTGCTCACTCGTACATTATCACCTAGCCTTAGGTGTCATCATTCGCGGTAGCTGTCGAAGCAGAAGTCCTAATGGGCAGCACCTTGAGATGCTTTCGAAAACGGCTAAAAATCGAGTTGGGGGACGTGCAGCGTTCGCAGCTCACCATTCTCCATAATGTGGCGGATTAAATGAAATTTGTTGTTTATGTGATTTGGGGCAGCGTACTTGTCAGGCATCTTCGTAAGTGAGAGAGCAGCCTGGTTGTCACAGCGCAGCAGTTGAGTAGTCGCAGGCTACTTAAGTTCCTCAATCAAACCCATCATCCACAAAATGTCCTTCACCCCTCGTTCATGGCAATGTACTCAGCCTCCGTACTGGACTGCGCGTTAATGCCCTGCTTCCGTGACCCACAGGAAACCACGTTGTCGTTCATGAATGTGACGTACACCGAGATAGACTTGGAGTCGTCGGGGTCGTTGGCGTAGTCACTATCAGTAAAAACTGTCACCTCCACATCATCGCATGAAATGACATCCATGTGGAATCGAGATCACGATTAATCGACCACGCAACCAAATAATATACAGCCAGCGTGCTTATATTGACAGCATTCTAAAAGGTTTTCACATGGAGAACGCGTATGGTTGTTGGACACCTCAATGCGCTAGCGAGTCCAAGGCAAAACTAAAGTCGTTGGCTCCAGGAACAAATCTGCCTTATCGCGAGATTGTTGGATCTCTTCAGTACCTTGTGTCGGGCTCGCGGCCCGACATTGCTCACGCGGTACGCCATTTGGACAAGTATCTCTCCTGCTTCGAGCACAAGCACTACAAGGAGGCGCAGCGCGTCCTCCGATATTTGAAGGAGGTCCGAGACTACGCGCTCCCAGGAGAAACTTGACCTCGCCCATGCTTGTTAATGTAAACGCATCTTTACGCTGGGCGGCGACTCGCTCACACACAGCAGGTGCCCCATCAAAAGAAGATCATCGAAGTAGACTGTGAGGAGCATCGTCACGTCTCCATCCTTGCCGTACAACGTATACAATCCGTAGTCACTGTCCAAGCGAGAGAGCCCCAGCTTCGTAAGCAGATTGTGCAGTGTTTTGTTCCAGACGGCAGGAGCTTGCTTCAGGCCGTACAGCGACTTGATGAGCTGGTATAGAAGTCCTGTCCGCCTTCCGCGATCCAATCGGTTGCTCGATATAGATGATCTCTTCGAGTAGACCATGTAGGAAGGCTGTTTCTACATCATATTGGAGCACAATCCAACCTCGTTTGACTGCAAACAGGATTGCAGTCCTGATGGTTTCGAAGCGTATGACAGGTGCAAAATTTTGTGCATAATCCGTGCCATAGCGCTGCTTGAACCCATGGATCACCGACCGGGCCTTAAAGTGTTTAATTCGCCCCTTAGCATCACGTTTCACTGCGAAGACCCATCGATTCGTGATAACGGTCTGTGATTTTGCTGCGCGCCACGAGTTTCCACGTTCCGTGCTGTCGGAGAGAGTGCAACTCTTCTTCCATTGCTGCCTTCCATTCCAACCAGTATGGACTAGTCTTTGCCTGTTTGTATGAAGAAGGAATCGAAATGCTTGCCGTTGTGTTGACCACAGATCCCACAACATAGTCACGTCGATGCTCAGGTAGTTTTCTATCCCTGCGGGAACTCGTACTGTGTTGTTGTACGGGAGTGTGGCATTTTTGAGGAGGCTCGAACTCATCACTCGACCCAGAGTCAATCACACTCGCTGGACTCGCACTCTCTTTACGTCGTCGCTTCCGTGCTGCATGTGTTCCAGTTGGTGCTCTCTGGAGCTTCGGGTCAGGTGCAGGCGGGGTTTGCAATTGCCTCGAGGCCTGCACAGGAGCAGGTTCGTCGCAGATCATCAGTCCAGGTTCTGCTGCTAAGCAAACTGGCGGTAGCGTCGTTTTGGTTACCGATGCGTCACCAGCCTCCGGAAACAATCGAGCTTCAAGTGATGTCACGATTGGCACAATTGGTATCTCGTGTGTCAACACATGTGCACCAGCGTGGTACGTGTTCAACAGGAGCCACTGTGAACTTCTCGTGGTAGTATACGTTGCCGCTACGTCTTGTCGCAATTGCACCTGTCCTTAGATCCATTAACTTGTACCCAGTCGTTTCTGTGCTGTATCCCAGAAACAGAGAGACGTTCGCGCGAGGTCTAACTTGGCTCGGTGGCCCGCGTCTCTGGTGGCACGTGTGCATGTGTCACACGCACCCACATTCTCAAATGGCTCAGACTTGGACGAGATCCAAGTAAAAGTTCATGCGGGGATTTTCCGTGCACCGAAGCACTTGGTAGGAGGTTCATGGTATCAACGGTGTGAAGGAGAGCCTCTCCCCACAGCAGGTTCGTCATGTTTGTGGCGTGTAGAACTGCGCGTAGGCGCGGCAGCACCATGTCATTCGCTCGCTCGACTGGGCCGTTCTCCTCGGGCGAATAGGTGTTCGTATGTTGGTTGCTAATCCCGTGTTCACCACAGAATTGTCGAAGGGTCATCGTTCAGAAACTCGCCGCCTTGGTCCGAGTGTAGAATCACAACTGTGTGACCAGCACGCTTGAATTGATTGTTCAAGCGTAGGATCAATTGCTTCACAAGTGCTGCAGCCTCGTGCTTCTGCACCAATAGGTAGCACCATTTGTACCTGGTTGCCTCATCCACCACTAACATAAACTGCTTTTCACCCATGAACGCCTCTTGATTTATTGAGCACAGGTCAACAGATAGTTTCTCCAGCGGTTGTCTTCGACGGAGAGGCCCACGCTGATAGGAAGTGCGTTTCAACTTCGCAGTAATGCACAGTACACATTCGTAATTGATTAGAGACTTCATGTTGACGTTAATGCCAAAATCAGTATTTCCAGATGCCAACTCCTTGATCAGCTTCATGTTGACATGCCCCAGGCGGTTGTACAATAATCACACCGCATTCTTGCGATCCTCCACAGCAGCGGCAAGTCGCAGATAGCGCTTGGTACGAAGGCGATATAGCCTGTCGTAACGGGTGCAGCGCAGCTTTAACCATTGATTAGCCACGCAATATTCTGATCCTTGCTGAAGGTAATCTCAAACCCACAAGCTTGCATGTATCCCAAGCTGATCAAATTGACATGTGCTGTAGGAGAGTAGTGAACTTCGTCCAGCCGGCGAGGCTCCCACTTGCCAGTTTTTCATTGCGTACTCGAAACACAACGCTCCCACTAACTTCCATAGCTGAGGTCTGACCGCAAGCCATTGTCAACTGACTAGCCGACTCACGTTCAATGTATGAGAAACAGGCGAGATCACCGCATATCAATAAGCCATTCAATTTCATCTGCTTAGGTCAATATCACGTTGACTTGCACTGACAGTTGCCATGTTGACCATTCGCTGCGCTGGTGAAGGTGATGACATCGGCGAAGAGTGCATGCTACGCGACGGAGACGACGGGCTGGTCGATGGTGGCGGCGAGGGGGTGGTGTTTTGCGTGCTGCGTTTCCAGCCATACTATCATACAGTTGCCCTGCAGCTCGTCATCCCAGAACATAACGTACATAATCCATCGTAAGCATTTGATTATGATCACCACATCGGGTAGAATCACTGTCATTAAATATATGAGTCGCTCGCGATGTTGCGTACCCCACGTGTCTCTCAATCGAAGCGCGATCCGCATTTTGACGTAGACCAGCACCACCAATCGATTGCACTCGCTGGTTATCACCATTATCACTGGCAACTCGCTGTTTTGATAGTCTGCATTCCTTGTCGCCACGCCAGTGGCCTTTCTCACCACAAACCTTGCACTGCGTGGGCTTGTTCCTATTGGCTAGTTTGTCCGCTATGGAATTTGTAGTGCTGGAGGAGGAGCTGCCACCGTAATTGCCACCACGGCGACGGAACTTTGAGCGCCGAGATCCACTACCATGTTCATTGTACTGCACTGCATTGGCTTGGGTATTGCTTGTTAAGCCGTGGCTTGTAGCCCCAGATCGATCAGCTTGAAATCGATTACGCTGAGACTCCGCATTTTCAGCCGGCCACGTGCATCACGAATTGTATACTGATGTGTAGGCTCACGACGCTGTCGTTCGGTTACTTCATCGGCAATTATCGAGTAGACTTGAAATGCCTTTGTCAGCGTGACCAAAGCAAGGCGTGCATCAGATATTGGATCCCCGTTTTCACTCAGTTCACGCTGCATCTACAACATATCCCTGATATAATCACTAACACGCTCATCGGAGCGCAGCGTGCGACTGTAGAGCTTCTCTCGGATCAGCACAGTATTTACACCTTGTCCGCGCCCAAAATCTTCCTCCAGGGCTCGCCAGAGATGCATTGGATCAGCCTGAAATACGACGTCTTAGTACCTAATTAGCAACTCATCCGAGAGCGCCGAGACTAACAGGTCGTTAGCCTTTCGGTAGCGTACCATCCAGTAGTCCTTAGCCGCTTTAGACCCCTCCTTCACGTAGGGCTCAGTCCCGACTACAAGCTGAGCCATATCCACGACGTTCAGATCCGTCTGAACTCGAAGGCGCCATGCTGGATAGTCTTCAGCCACGGAGAGCTTCTTCTCTACGTTCAACTTCGCGATAGCCGCAATTCTTTTCAGCATGGTGCCTTGGCTTGCTTCGGAGTCGTCCTCAGAGTCCTGGTCGGGCAAGTTGGGTCCATCTCCGAACGATATGCTACTCGTCGGGATAGGTCGGGCCTACTGGCCGTTGCCTGGGGGAACGCTGACCGCCGGGCAGTGGCTAACGGGTTTCTCCAGCTCTGCTTTTCCCAGTTGGTAGACGCGAAGTTTCAGCCAATGATGTAGTTGTTTCAGAAACGTGGTCGTCTGCAAGGTTTCCTTCGTCTTCGGCTTTTAATCACGGCGTGATGGGGCAAGTGCTTGATTAATTTAGCTGAGCTTGGATGTCTGCACCCAACTAATCGAGCTAGTCTACCTTGTATTTCGAGTAAACTTGGCCCCGAGGAACAGTCTATAAACCCGTCGGGAAAACCATGGTTTTGTGGGATGTACCCAACCCAATTTGGGACAAAATGCTAATCCTCAGTCAGACGCAAATCCACTTTGAGAAGAAAAAAATCTTGCGGGAGCCTGGCTCCATTCTTCTCAGTAGCTCTGCGCCAATGAGTTTGAGCTCTTCTCTGGTGCTGAGCTCTGCGCTCTCTTGATCTCTTCGCGGCGAAACCACAACTGCCGTGGTTTCTTCCGCGCGCGCAGAAACATCCGGTCCGTTTCCCACGGTCCTCCGGACCGGTTAACGAACCGTGCACGTTCCGTCACCACCACCTTCATGTCACCCCGCGCCGTGTGTCTCGTCTTGTTCGTTTGGGCTCATAACCTGTCAAGTACCTGATGTCGTGTTGTGAATAGCCGTCAGCGTGACGATGGCGATCGAAGTACAGTTTATAAAGGAAAGACGGTGTTGCTAGGCGCAAGGGGCCGTAGCGGGAACAGCCAGGATGGCAGGCTGGTGCTAAAGCTGGTAAAACCAGAAGTGAGTGCTGCACAGCGCGGCTGTGAGCACGATGCCATCCTGGACCCTTCATGATATCGTTCGGTCATTACTAATTACCATATTGCTATTGATGTTCATGCAGGCGGCGCTGCAAGTAGTTCTGGTGGTGGCTCAACCACCACTAACGACTGCAAGACGTTGCAACCTCCCGTCGTAGTTGTTTCGCCGAAGCAGAGACAGCCGCAAGCGCAGGCGTAGGCTGCACCGCAGCAACCACCCGGAGCATCGCATGCCCAGGTAGCTCCACCTGCATGCATGGTGCAGCTGCATCAGAGCTGCCTTAGAGCGTTCTGTACCGCTGGCACTTCACAACACCGGCGTGCTGAGGACATAGTGAACCCTCCGCGTTTTAGCTCACACACCAACCACGGCGGACTTGGTGATCCCGTCGTGTTCAACACATCCCAAAAGGCGCGAAGGAAGTGGTGAACCCCTCGCGTCTCTAAGGTGACCCACCACCGCGTGGGAGACAGGCTCGGTGACCTCTCATGTATTTTTTAAGTTATAGCACCACCTATAATTTCAGGCTTTAAACCGAGCACTACCTAGAAATTTCAGGCCTTAAACCGATCACCACCTAGGAATTCAGGCTTTAAGCCACAAGATGAAGGGCTCGATAGTGAGTGACAATGAGATCTACCCCGAAATCGATGCCCCCAAAAAAAAAAAAGATGCCGGTGAACTTGATTTTACCCTATTAACCCGACTAGAACTCTTCCCTCCATACTCTTGAGTATTAGACCGTGGCGCTCTCCGCAGTCTGCTTGCCGGTGTTTCCTGGCCTTGGGGCTCTCAGCAAGGCCGGTTGTCGCGGAACGGCTGGCCAAGTCCGGCGCCTGGTGCGTAGCTAGAAACTAAGGATATCGACAAAGCCTTGGCGAAAGGGATCAGGTGCCACGCACGTGGCATCTGCCAATCGCTGCAGCCAACATTGCGTGGTCGACGCGCGGCTGGCAAAATGGGGATCACATTGAAGCAAGATCCCCGGGTGGGATATAATATTTATCTTGTCACGAGCGTGTCCGACAAGGAACCGCAAGTCCAGTTGCCGGCGGTTCGTAGACTCAACAGCGAATGCAACGGGGGTAATCGGATCGTTTGATTGATGACAGCGCCATTTCAACGAAGTTGACGGCCTGCCACTGATTAGCCCGAACATTGACACCGATAGATCTCTGCAACCTGTACAGTACACACATACGAATTCCCACTTCGCTCGCAACCACCCAACCTCCTCCTGCCAACACCTCAACCAACAGTGTTCTCGGTGACTGATGAGCCACGTCCGTGCTCTGTCAGATGCTCATCCTGCTCCTACCAACATTCTGCGCGTCTCACGTAGCGGCGTAGCGTCCTTCTCAGTCCACGTTCGACCTCAAGGCACACACATCCTTCTCTGCCATGTCGGAGCTGCTGTCACTCAAGTCCAACAGCTACGACACGTTCGACCACTCGGAGTCCAAGCGAGCGGCCACCCCACACCCTCAGGACGTCGCAGGGCGCTGGTCCTGCCTGCTGCTCGACTGGGTGCGGCCGCTCATGCAGCTCGGGCAGCGGCGACAGCTCAACGGAGACGATGTGTGGCCCCTACGTAGAGAGCTGCAGGCCAACGCCGCGTCCGCGCGCTTCGCTAGCGTGTTCCACGCCTCGCAGTCCATGTACCAGGCCGCCCTGAGGTGCTTTGGGGCCCGCATGGCGCTCACGGGCCTCGCATTCCTCATCTCCATGCTGTGCAATTTGATCGGTCCCATCGTGCTTCGACAGGTGGTTTCGAGTCTGTCGGTACTGGCTCAAGACGCCCCAGAGGACGAGTGGCCTGTGCTGAGGGGCATCTGCATGTGGGTGGCCACACTATTCGCTGCCAAGGTGCTGCAGGCTTTGACGGACAACTACGCGAGATTCTACTCGGAAGTCATTGCAATCAAACTGGTGGCGTCGGTCAAGACGCTCATGTTCAGGAAGATGTTGAGACTGAACGCAGAAGCGAGGAGGGACAAGGCCACGGGCGCCATTACCAACATGTACACGTCGGACAGCGACGCCATCTTGGACACGGCGTTCTTGATCCACCAGGTGTGGCTCATCCCGTTGCAGATCGTGATTGTGAGCTACATGCTGTACGACGTGCTGGGCGTGGCAGCAGTCGCGGGCGTGGCTGTGATCGTGGCCATGCTCGGTGTCAACCACGTCATCTCGCGCTACATGTTTGCGATCCAGCGACGGTATCGCCGCAGCAAAGATGTCCGCATGAAGAAAGTGACGGAGGTGTTCAAAGCGGTGGAGATTGTCAAGTTCAACGCGTGGGAAGACCAATTGATGGGGCAGATTAAGGAGACGCGTGCAGTGGAGATGAAGGATCTCTTCAAGCGACGACTGCTTGCGTGCTTGAGCGTCGTGATGCTGTGGGGCATGCCCGTGTTCATCAGCGTCGCGTCATTTGGCGTTTACACAGGCGTACTACACAGAGAGTTGACGCCTGCTATTGTCTTCACTAGCATAGCCCTGTTCCAGCTGATTCAAGGTCCACTCCGGATGATCACGAACATTTTGCCATCGTTGGTCCAGTCCAAGGTGGCACTGGAGCGCATCCAAGCATTCCTCGAAATGCCGGAGCTAGATGATGACAACGTTATGCGTGTCGACGATCCGCGTGGTGCCAAGTATGTCATAAAGAAGGTGATTGTTGCTATTGAGGATGGCGAGTTTGGTTGGGATCGCGACACAACTCTCTTGAAGAACGTGAATCTTGAAGTGAAGGCTGGAGATTTAGTGGTTTTGCACGGTCAAATGGGATGCGGCAAGTCTTCATTGTGTTCGGCGCTACTGGGTGATATGGTAAAACATCGCGGCACGGTGTACATTGGTGGCAGCTTGGCGTACTGTTCGCAGCAGCCATGGATTCAAAACATGACCGTACGCGATAACATATTGTTTGGAAATGTGTACGATCGCAAAAATACGAGAAGGTGCTAGACGCGTGTGCGCTCACAGCAGATCTGCGGACACTACCAGCGGGCGATGCCACAGAAATTGGAGAGCGAGGTATCAATCTATCAGGCGGGCAAAAAGCTCGGATTGCCTTAGCCCGTGCCTGCTACAGTGAGGCCAGCGTGTATCTTTTGGATTCGCCACTATCAGCAGTGGACGCCATCGTCCAGAACGAGATCTTCCAAAAGTGTTTGGTCAGTCTGCTCAAGAACAAGTCGATCATTCTTGTCACTCATAACCCAGATATCATTGAGTCACCGCATACCACGAGAGCGGTCACTATTGACGAACTTGGCACGCTTGTGGAGACCCATTGTGTAGCCGACCCAGTTGAGAGCGAGCCACTCGTTTCACCATTTGCTGCTCATCCGTACGGATTTGGTCAGCTTGGCTCGTCCTATGACGACACTACCAGTAATGGCAAGAGCAACAACGAAAACGACGCACTCCTTAAAAAGAAAATTGGTGAGAGTAGGGATAATGATTTGGAGATGCAACTGGAGTTGACAGAAGTGACCAGTGAGTGCGACAACGAGATGGCTTTGATCTCGCCGTGTGCTGAAGCAAAAGTCAGGACGCTGTCTTCGGTCGCAAATTCTGCCAATATTGCCGAGCTGGAAAAATTAGGGAAACTCGTTGACGAGGAAGAACGTGTGGAGGGCCACGTAGGCAAGCATGTATTCAGTGCCTACTACCGTGCGGTCGGAGGTTTCCCTATCGTATTTCTTTTCCTGATGACGTCCGTGGGATGGCAGGCGCTGCAGATCTCGAGTGACTTTTGGCTTGGAGCGTGGTCGAGCGATAGCGTCGAGCATGGAGACTCGTCGTCTCCGTCGACATTCTCCAGGCTGGCAGTTTATGCAGTTTTGGGTATTGCGTCAGCTTTTATGGTGTTTGGGCGGATGTTTATGACCGCCATTTATGGTTTGCGAGCAGCACGGCGAATGTTCGATGCGATGACCAATGCGCTAATGCACGCACCGATGCGCTTCTTCGACGCTAACCCGATTGGTCGCATCCTGACGCGTTACGGAAGCGATGTATCTGTCGTAGATTCCAACATCCCACCGCTTTTCAGCCGTATGTCCTCAACAATCTTTTCAGTTGGCTGTAGCGCTGCTACTGCCGCAATTGTGATCCGCTGGAAAGGATTTCTGCTTTTACCGGTAGCTTACTTGTACTATCGCATCGGAGCATTTTACATTCGCCCAGCTCGGGAGTTGCAACGACTATCCAAGACTACTCAAGCACCAGTGCTGAATCACTTGTCTGAAGCGGTGGACGGCGGAGCGGTGATTCGTGCTTTGGTGGCGGTCATGTTCGTCGCTTTCAAATTACGAACAGCGATAGGCTGGACGACAACAACAAGATATGGTATGGGCAACTCTGTGTTTCTCAGTGGTTTTCGCTAAACATACAGCTAGTGGGCAGTCTGCTGGTACTTGTAGTCACTACATCTCTCGTGCTGCTTCGTCATGAATTGGGTGCTGCTGTGATCGGTTTGGCCTTTTCGTACGCCTTGAAGGTCTCTCAAAATCTCGAAAGACTGGTACAAGCTCTCTCTCAGGTAGAGCCTATGATGGTAAGTCCTGAACGTCTTCAAGAGTATGCGGATATCGTACAAGAAGCGCCAGCACGACAACCACGTGATCCTCCGAGTCTGTGGCCTTCAGTAGGTGCTATTGACTTCAGTCATGTGAGCTTCTGCTACAAAGCTCGAGGCCAATCAGTGTTGAATGATCTGACTTTTACTGTTCACGGAGGCGAAAAGCTTGGTATCGTTGGCCGTACGGGTGCCGGAAAGTCAAGTCTGACCATGGCTCTCTTTCGTATCAATGAGCTAGCGTCCGGATCCATTTTGATTGACGGCGTTGATGTCAGCACTATTGGTTTAAAGACACTGCGCCAAAAGCTCTCCATTATCCCACAAAACCCAGTGTTATTCAAGGGCAGCTTGCGGAACTATTTGGACCCGTTCGGCGACTTTACCGATGACGAGCTGTGGACTTGTCTGCGTCAAGTTGGTTTGGGTCCTCGTATCGAAGCCGAAAACGGGAAGCTTGATGCGCTTGTCGAGGAGAACGGCGAGAACTTCAGCGTTGGAGAGCGGCAGATGCTCTGTATGGTCTGCTCACTGCTACGAAAGTCACGCATTGTGATCTTTGACGAGGCCACAGCTGCGGTGGACCACGACACAGACCAAGCACTGCAGCGAGTCATCCGAGAGGTGTTCACGGAGTCGACTGTGCTCACGATCGCACACCGTCTCGACACGATCCTGGACTCCGACCGAATTCTCGTGATGGACAATGGCCGTGTCATGGAGCTTGAAAGTCCCGCTGCCCTAGTTAAGAAAGGAAAGGGTCACTTCTTCGACCTCATCGAAGAGGGTGGATACTTAGAGCGGTTCCAGGAGGAGGAGAGTACATTATTTGAGCATGCCCCTAAGCAGGAGAAAGCTCTTAGCTCAGCAGCTACGAAGTCGCGCCATCTAGAGTCCCATTTACTGAAATGAATGGTAATTACAAGTACACTGTACACGATGCATTGCTTTTTCGTCTCGAGCTCGGCACGCAACCGTCTGAAGCGGCCAGTACCATTTTTGCTATCGACATCTGCACCGCATCAACAAATCAAATGATGGCACACGTCATGTGTGAAAGCCATAAGCACTATCAGCATCAGACTGCTAATGACCAGAATGTCCGGCGAAAGGTTTTAAAACTTTTATAAAGCTCGCCGCGAAAGCCATCTTGGCATACCAGCAGAGTGTCATGCCGAACACATTTGTTTGCTAGAGTAAGTAAGTTAAGCAAATATGAATTTCTGTTTGCACAAGTTACACATCTTGCTAGAGCTCATATACACGGAAGAAATTCAGTAGCCGGCTGACGAAACCGGTTGAGAATCCCGCGCTTATCCTATAAAACGTGCGTGGGTTTCGCACCGCTTTTGTCGTGTCGACGACCAACTGAGGGACGATCATCAACAGTAGCAGTACAATGTATTACCACGCAACCGCACAAGATCGCAAATTGCGCGAGTTTTAAAGGCTGCAACGCATTCTAAGCTGCATTCTACCGTTTTGGCCTGCTTTCTCGAAATCCACTCGCAGTTAGATTTCGCAAGTTTATGGACGCTATCTTCAACTTCCCTTTGTGATTGCGTACGGTCCCCTACACTTGTTACAGCACTTGCACGCACTTGCAGACTGCCACTTGCGTGCAACTGCTGTATGTAGCAAGACGTCCGAACGAGTCGGAAGACCTCGCTTCAAGCGCAACCTGTCAAGCGCACGACCGAGTTGTCGTACAGTTATAGAGACTTGCGGACCCCTTCCCTTTACCGCGAGGCGACGATGGAGTCGCTCGAAAAAAGTAAAAGGACGCAGAGTCGGGCTCGGATGGGCGTTGCGTTGACAGTCAACGCTCCCATCCGAGCCGGTTGAGCATCTCGAGCTGAAAGAGAGCGCTTGCGATCCGCACGGAGCAGGTTCGGTGCACTCGGCCGCACAAACTGGCCCACCTCTCTCGCCAGGAACGACATCGCAACGTACAAGCACGCCGTTCTTTGTATTCCGACCCCGTGCATGGACTCCGTTATTCGGAGGCCAGTCGTCCGTCGTTGGGACGCGAGCAATCTCACCGGTGCTGTCGACTCGATCGCATTTGCGGGCGAGAGGATGTCCGTCGTGCTCAGACGTGTCGACAAAGGCCCAGTAGCGATCACCGCGCAATTGTAGAGGAGTTCAAGTCAACTGCACATCGTGACAGGTAAGTAATGGCATGACACCACCAAACCCTCTTTCGCCATGGCGCCAAAGCGGCTGACAGCCAGCCAGCATGACGTTTTTCGCTGGCTGCATCTCCGAGATCCCTCCACCTTACACTTTTTCCATCCAGTTGCAGTCAAATCTGGACCACATCAACGCAACTACTGTAGATACATGTACACCCCTCGTATGACACACGATTCCACCAAAATCCTAGCAAAACTATTTACTCAGCAAAGCAAAAGCACTAATCACCGACACCATTTGCCCCATTCTTGGTGCATCAACTTGAGCGTGGCGATCGTCCCCACGTCGTCCCCTTGTACTGGGTCCCCCTTCTATACGTCGATCTCTAAAACACCGTCTAATCCGCTCTTATGCCATACAAACACCACTTCCTCCGTATCACTAATTCGCTCGTATTATTCGTAATTTCCCACTCGGCAGAGTCGCCATCTCGCAGCGCCTCACTCTCCAATAGACAGCGCAGGCAGCAAGTCCCATAGTGATGGCTCGAAGGGGTCCTTCTTCGTCGCGCGCGGCCCCGCGCCGGACCTCTCGGCCTCGCATCGTACCTGGACCCCATTGCGTGACGACTATTTCCAACCCCGCTTCTGTCATCCCGCGAGCGCCAGTATCTGGTGCGCAAGTCCTGCGAAGCTGCGCAGGAGCTCGTGGAGCGCGCGCGCTCGGCCGGCGGCCCGATCGCCTGGCGCCACGTGGAGAAGAACAGCGGAGTGCAGGTGTACGCCGGAGCGCCGCGCTCCGGAGCAGCCGGAGCGGCCCTGAGCGCCGCCAGCATGTGCGGCGTCACGTGCGTCCCCGGGACGGTCAAAGAGGTGGCGTCGCTCTTCCAGCTAAGCAGCACGAGGCAGATGAAGGAGTTTGCTCGGGCCCATCGAGAGTGGTTCTATGATGGAGTGGTGCTGCACACCCTGACCCCTCGGACGAAGGAGAAGCCGCTGCACCAAGTGACGGCCAAGTGGATGGCGGTGCAGACCCCGCACGGTCTGCCACATCGGGATTTCTGCTACTTGGAGTGCCAGGACAAGTTCATTGATGCGAGAGGTCGCAAAGGATGGGTGCTGGGCCAGCACTCGATTAAGTTGCCGGGCTGTGACGAGCTCAAGAGAGAGTTCGGACTCGTGCGAGGAAGTTTGTACCACTCGGGCTTTGTCGTCGTGGAGAGTGAAGATCGACCTGGGCATGTGGATGTGATCCACTTGGTGCAGCTTAACTTTAAGGAGCACACGCCCGTGCCGGCCAACTTTTGAGGGCGAGAGTCGTGTTTGTGGCGCAAGTGAGGAACATGCTCAGGAGTAAGAGACTTAATGAGCAGAGATACCTCAGTGACTTGGAGCTCGTGCCGCGAAAGTACCGAGCCAGGTGTGCAGTGTGTCAGGACTCGTTCTCGCTGCTATTGCTGAGGAAATTGAACTGCCGCAAGTGCGGAGAAGTGGTGTGCGCTGCGTGCAGCAAGGAGTTCCCATTGAAAACCGCAACTTTGCGGCGACACAGGGTGGCGAAGAGGTGCGCAAGCTGCGCATTTGCATGCACTGCTTCCAGGTCATCACGAATGCCCCCAAGCCCACGTCGGCACTTGTAGAGCCGCCGCATTCTTCGACCATGTCACTGAGCTTCTTGGGGTACCACGACGATGAGCGTGCGTCTTACATGACTCAGCGTGAGCGTCGTCATGGCCGCGGGGAAACTGAACAGGCCCCCAAGATCTTCTTACAGTCCATGCGGCGCGAGAAATCATCTCGTCGGCGCATGTCCAGCACTTCGCCCATTCCTGGATTTGGTGCTGATATGCCACCTTCGACGTCTCGGCATCATGCGCCAGGGGATGAGCAGTACGATCAGCTCTATGAACGTTCACAGCGCTACCAGCAGCAGCGCCAGGACTACGACAGGTCTCACCATCGCCAAGTTCGCACCAGTCAGCGCATGCGGCCATCCGAGTTCCGACCTAGCCAGAGCATGTCGTTGGACGACCCTATTGCTAGAGGTGAAGGCCGCTACACGCTGCAGATGCCGGGACCTCCGCCAGCACCAACCCCTGCCTCCATCTTTGACCGACCAGCCACTGGTGGTGCTTCTCGTCGTCCTCAAATGCCTCGAAGCAACAGCAGCGATATGTTGCTTGGTACGGCTGGTAACACGAGCAACTTCAGTCGTCTACAAGAGCTTAGCAGCCGCGAGCGTCAGGAGCAAATGATGCGTCAAGGCAACTATCTGGCCCGCTCTAGTATCGACCGGATGCCTGATGCATACATGTCGGCATTACAGCAGGCGAGCCGTGACAAACACGAGTTTGCAGCTCCACCTCCGATGTACCAGGCACCTCCAAGCGATTTTGGCGCGTATGGGGCGACTCTAGACGACCAACAGGGGCCTCCGCTTGACTTTGGCTCCTACGATACTTCGTTGGATGACCCTAACGCGGCGCCTCCGCTTGACATGAGTGCGCTGACGACGTCAGAATCGACCATACCAATTTCTATTTCCTCTACCAGCAATGCTGAGCCGTCAACAGCATACCACCAACCGCTAGTACCTAAGACTGCTGTCCGCCGTCGCAACCATGAGCAGGAACGTGAACGTGAACGCGAACGTGAACGCCGCCGGTCATCGAGCTCCGAGTCTTCTGCAAGCTCCATTGATATTGATACGTATGATGACCCGCAACCTATCGCAACGGCTCCACCGATTGCTGAGCAGCAGCACCACGATGGGCAGTACCACAAAGAGAGTGCAGAGTCAGCATTACCGCCACCAAATGTGACACCTACGCGCAACCCAGCCATACCCAAGAAAAATGGTAACGCCCTAGCGTATATTCACGATACGGACGAAGACTCCGAAACATCGATGGGTGCCTCGGATGAAGAAGAGGAACACTTTTCGAGCAGGAAGCAAAATCCTGTTAGACCTCAACGTCAGTCCATTGATAACCATGCCGAGGAAACCAAGGCGCACGAATTTGCAGAAATACCTGCGTTTCCTCCACCGTCACCGTCTGCTCAAACTACAATGCGTAAGGTGCTGGAACGTGCGTCCATTGCGAACTCGTCGGCGGGGTCGCCGTTAGAGGACGTTGCTTCCGCTGAACCTGAAAACAAAGAAGAGTACGTTGATGTTGAACAGCTACTAGATCATGCTACGATCGAGGAGGCAGAGGTGGTGGCAAAGTTAATTGACCATGACCATCCACTTCAGGACGCGTCGCCTGAGGAAAGTGAAAAATTGGCGATTTGGTTGACCACGAGTTTCACCCGGAGCTGATTGCTCACGATGAAAAATATGTGGTAGAAGATTTGATTGATCACGAACACGCATCTGTGGAATCCAGGAAGACCGAACAGGACGCTGCTATTAATCGTGTACAGCAGCATGAGAGATCGCAAATGGATGCCGCCCCTGATCATGAGGGCGGGGGTGTTGATGCGGTAGCGAGGAAATACACGGCAGTGGCATTCAGTGAAGAGGACGAAGAAGAGGAGGATCTGGTGGATCACGAACAGCGGCATTCCGATGCGGGGAGTGACAGCGATGGCTTTGCCCAACGTGACTCGGAAATGTTGCTCAACACAGCTGGGTGCGATATGAACTACCTGGATGCCGACATGCGTCAGTTCCACGACCAATCATTGTTTGTGGGTCCCAGTCGGATCGGCGGGGCTCCCAGTTTTCACGATGAGCAGAGCTTCTCGTCCCAGCTGAAGGACAGTATGTCCGCTATTGCCTCAACTTCGAGTGAGGCCCCATCACAAACTGCGAACAACGTTGCCGAGGTTACTCGGGAAGTGACGCCCCCTTATGAGCATTTGCCGACATCCCCGGAGGGCGACACAAGTAAGCCGTTAGACTTCGTTCGGCCGTCACGCCCAACTATTAACCGCGAAGGTACGTTTGTGCTTGAACGAATGGATTCCGAGGAACGCCAGGTGTTTAGGGATGGCCCTCCTTCCTCTGCTGGTCGCGTGGTGCTGGACGCCCAGAAAGTACCGAGCGCCAAGAACTCACCTACTGGCGTGGGCAGCGCAACTGGTGTGCCCACACTGCGCACCGAAGATCGGTTTGCTGTAACCGGCACTAGTCTAGTGTCAGCTCCCGCTGAAGGTGCGGTGGAAGACCTCGCGTTCGAGGGAGCCCAGCATGAAAACGAATTGCCGCCGCCGATTGTGCCAATGTCTGTGTCGTTGTCCGCCCAAGAAACGGAAGATACTATCGTTCAGACAAGCGGGGATCGTGTATCGGAAACTGAGTCGCGCGCATCTAGTCGATTGTCGTTCTCATCGCTCCCTAGCAGTGGTCCTCGCAGCAGCAGTATGTGCAGCAGCCAGATCGATATGTCTACGCCCCCTGCGACGCCTCCGACGGCATCACCGGCCCCAATCGGCAGACTTTCAGCCACATCGGCTTCTTCGCCGGTTGCTGTTGCTTCTGTTTTGGAGTTAGCAGCATCTAATGAAGCGTCCAGCGCTCTTTATGCCAACGGTAGCCCAAAGACTACGGACGCAACGCCCACCAGCAACAGCAACAACAGCAGCGCGCCCCGGCGTATCTCCTGATCGATTCCTGACACTGGAGCAGCTTCAGATGCAGCAACAGCAGGTGCACCAGACCCTTGCTAACGGATCAAAGCTGGAGTCTGCTGCTCAGACAATCTCGAGCACTCCGAGACAAAACAACGATAGTGGTGCTGCTCTAGACAACTTCGAGCTGGACTTCTCAGCTTCGTTTACGAAAACCCAAGACAAGTCGACGGCTGATAGCAATGGCGGTGTCATCGAGGGTCTCCCACGCCTTCCACCGACGGACGAACGCAACCGTGCCAGCAGCACTGGCAGCAACGACGTGCAGGTGCGCTACCAGCCGTTTGGATCGTCAGTACTGGACACGGTCCCTGATACTGACGTGCTCTCGACGTCGGCTAGCGAGGATGAGGATGACAGCGAAGACGAGAACATGCTCCTGTCAGCTCGTCAGCTGTACGAGCGTTTTGGCAACATGAAGCAGCTATCGCGGTTGGGCGGTGACCGTCCACGATTCCAGCGTACGCTCAGCCAGATCCAGCAAAGCTTTGATCAGCTCTCGAGCGATAGCGAAGACGAGGACGATGCGCGAGTATCCTCTGTAGCTGCCCGCAGGCGGTAGATACAAGTTAGTTGGGCCTAGATTTAAGGTTAGAAGATATGCTAAGTGGCGCATGAGCGTAATAGATGTTTAGATGTTGGCGCTACAACGGACTCCAGCATGTACATCCACTGTGCGGATCTCGTCTTCGAAAAATACGCCAGCATCGCAGGACCAATAAGACTGCAAACCGTGCCCAGAGAATTGAGATCGTATCACTGGTAATGAATGCACTCGAGTTGATAACACCATAGCGAAGGTGCAAATATTGGGAATGAGGTATAGTTGTTCGGCCGGTAGATCCTACATGTAATAAGCACAGTATTTATTCATCATAGCATGTAGTTGTTGTTATCTCTATACCTATTCGTCACCGCAGGAAGCTGCAGTAGCCCGTTGGTGCCTCACAACTAGTTCCGTTAGGAATGATAGCACACGGTCCGTACCAACAGATCCCAGCTCATCTAGATCAGACATCGAGAGCGTCGTGATATCACCATTCGTCTTCTCGGATGCATCTAACGTGACGTCTGCCGCAAGACTTGAACCTAGGTGGATAGCCACACCTGTAGGTGCATGCTGCGCTCCCAATAATCTTGACACAGGGTGACTCCAAAGCACCCGGGGTGGTGGCACAGAACCTGATGTCGTAATTGCTGCAGTTAATGTTGCGAAGGTTCCCTCTGACGCAAACTCGAGTAGCAACAAACGTAATGACGTCGCCACCAGCACACGACCGTTAGGCAAGAAGACATGACCATCGTACAGTTCGTTTGGAAGCTGCAGTTTGGACTTTGGTGGCAGTCGAAGCAGAAGTTGCGAGAGAAAAGCATCAGCAGGCGCGTAAACTCGAACACGCTGGTCGCTCGTGACTCGAAGGAGTCGAGGTTCGCGACGACGCCGTATCTCCTTACCCAACCCAGTTCGGCGATCCAGTGCAGACGTCGTGGCGGTGATACCCGCTGCAGTTGTTGCCGCCAGGTCCAGTACACCAGCTGCAGGCTTGAGTGCCACACCAATTAAGCCCTTGCCAACTCCCTCGAAAACCCGGGGAGTCCACCATGGAGAGCACCTTGAGCTGGAGCAATAAGAACACCAGTGACACCGGCAAAGATGCCCTGGCCAAGTTGTTTGGTGCCGTGAATGAGACCCGTACCGATGTGTGTGGCAACTTGCTTGCGCGGCCCTTGCGCACGTCGTGCAGCCAGATATTCGCGGTCAAGTGAAAGCGTTGCGAGGCCCTCGGACAACGTTCCCGTGACTTTGCTGGCTGCGTTGAAAGCTCCGTAGAGCGAATGCGTGAATAAGCTGGTTGTACCACGCGAAAGACCTAGCATGAACTCTTGCGGGGACGTCACAAGCCCTGCTGCGGGCTCGTAAAAGAAGTCTTTCACACCAACACCCAGGTTGGTGACAAGTCCGACGGGGTTGCCCAGAATGTCTGCCGAGCCGATAAGAGAGTATAGCTGACGCATGCATTGCAATGCGTAGTGTTGCTGCACCGTTGAAGCTAGGAAACGTCCTGTGCCGAATGCGTGGTTAAGGTGCAGCGCATTCAAGTACAGTGTAGCACTGTCGATTTGTGAGAGCGTTGAGCTCACCAACGCTTTGGTGACAGCGATCGGGAGCCGAAGCAGAGAAGGGCTTCTCATTGAAGCATCGGCCTCACCGAAGTGATTCACGAGTGTAAGGCTGAGCTGTATCTTGACAGGATGCAGCTGCATTGTTTCGAGATAAATTCGTCGCTCCGAACCAGTAGATGAGCGCTGCTTGGCGTTACTCCTCGACTGAGCTTTTGAGGCCTCGCTTGTGAGGCGGCGTCGCTCACTTGGATAATTTTTCTCGAAAGCGTCGGAACAATCGGTGACAAAAGCAGCAAGTGCGAGTAAGAACGAGTCGTCGATCTGAATGCGCGCGGGCTGCATCATTGCCGAAAAATACTTGATATAGTCCACGTTGTCGTCATAGCTCAATCGCAAAACCGACACATGCAAAAAGTGCGGCCGAATGGCTCTAGTTTTAGACTTCCCTTGGCTCCTTTCAACACTGTCGCTTTCATCTGAACTCGACGATCTCTCTGTCCTCTGAGCCGATCGTATTTCAGAATTTTTCTGTGTTCCCATTGAAGGTTCACGGAAAACAGCGCGCCCAGTCTTCTTTGTCACCATCGGAGCAATAACGACCGGGAATATCGCATTACTGAGCTGGTTGTCCAACTGGAAACAACCAATTTTATCTCGCACTGGTCGTGGTCATTGTCGATATTAGCGTACGCGATGTCAACGTCCTGCGCAGAGAACAGGAGCAGTTCATCTGGTTGGTTAGTCACCAGTGACAAACTAAGCTGCGGTAATTTCAGCTGTGCAACCACCTCTGACGTGACACCTGGCGCAGATTTCGTTTCAGACTCGCCAGCTGCTACAACCAGTTCTCGAGTCTGCTTGCCTACTCTCTGTTTCCGCTCTGCTGAGAGCGGAATGTCTTGGGCGACCATTGTTTTAGTACCTGCCTTCAAATGCCATCGAATGTAAACACGCTTCGACGCGGATGGAACAGCGGATTGGGAGGGTATTTCTACTTGTTGTGATTCGCCCGGCTGGTCAAACAAAATGGAGCCTTGATAATCGGATGATGCTGTTCCATCTAGCGGAGCATACCAAACACTAAGCTCTCGCTGTATGGGAAGGAAAAATGCTTCATCCCAGCCAAAGCAAATGCTTTCTCCGGGTGCTAGACTTTGTGTTACCCCTCGTTGGAACGCCGATACGTCCTTTGCAACGCCATCAAATACTTGTTTGAACCAAATCGTCTCTCTTGCGCACGAATTGATAATCCGATACAACGGGAACTGAGCCATATCCTCGTTCGTGACCACTACACACACCTGTACGGCTGCCTCAACACGAAGCTGAATTCGCAAAACACAAATGCGAGAGGCATCCGGCGTACTAACTTTTAGTGCCGTCTCACTGACGTCATGCAGAGAAAACTTACCACTCCACAGATAGTCTTCTGCGTCGGCGGAATCATCGTTCTCGACGTCTTGTATCTTCAATCGAATACACGAGTCACTAGGGATGCTTGAGTGGGTCCACCAACTGTACTCAGACGTAGTGTTAGGTGCAAATGAAAACACGCTTCTGTCTTTTGCGATGTCTTTCACAGCCCCGATCAATAGTTCGTGATCTGTTTGGTTCAATACGAGATAGCGCTCCACAAATGTCACCTCCGTCGCATGCGACCCATCAACTTGTTTGAATAGAGCAACGATGTCATGCCAACGCTTAGTGGACTCATTATAAATGCGGAGAGAAGTGTTGGCGCCCACCTCCAGATTAAAATCCTGAGCACTGGATGACTGCTGTGAATTGCCTTTTAACTGGATCATGATTGCACTCGCCTCAGAGTAATAGAGCGCCTGCTGCTCACCTTCATCAACCACAATGGATGAGCCTTGACTTGATGAGGCCTGGTCCTTAAGGGCATTCAATTTAATGTGAATTGTTTCCAGATCTGCGGTCCCACAGCAATCATCCACTTCTTTCTTCCGAGATTGAGAGAAGGGCGACTTTGCGAAGCGTGCCATCATGGACATCGACTTCGTACCTGGAATTTTTCAGTAAACTTTGGCTGCGGAGAAAATACCAAGGGTAACGCGGTTGAATTCCGCAGAATAAATCGCGGCTGAATTACCATGAAGTGCCCGGCATTTCGTTCGCGATTCTCCTTGCTGTCAAAAGATACGCTCAGTGTTGCAGTCCTTCCTTTGAAGTCCGCGAGAGATAGCACGACATTGGTCTCACTTTCAGACTTCGTCGTAGGTGGAATCATAGTGAAGGAAGGAGAAGATTTGGCGGTCGTTGACTCCTCATCCGATGGATTTAAGACGCAAGGGACTCGGAAAAGCTTACTCCAGCTGGAACCTGACATGGAGATAGAGCAATACGTTTCGTCTTGAAGAGCTGACGACATGGTATCCATACGGCTATGCAGTGGGATCACTTGAGAAGACACGAGGTGTGCATTTTCGCGGTCAGGTGCGGCTCCTGCTGTGCGTCGAACCTTTTGAGAGCGAACATCACGACGACAATTGGCACACCACAGTTGTTGACAAGCGTTAGCGGGGACATCAATCTCATTTGGGCATACTGAAGGTAGCCTGAATTGGAAGAGGTGAAGACGCGGCTGTATGCGTGAAAATAGCTTCCATTGGCCTTGCAAATCTGGCTGGGGTGGAATGGTATCGTTCCATCCAGCATTCGCTGACATTTGCAGGCGTAATCGTCAAGAACTAGTGAACATGAGGCAGTATGAAGAGTGCTCTCATCTTTTGACTAATAAACAACTCGTTACTCCATCGATGTTCCCTTGCAGACGACGGAGGTGGGGCTGAAAGCGTCGTGCTGGTGCAACGCTCGAGATCTGAAGATGGTTGACTAAGGTGCGGCTTCACAAATACCCTAACGGACCATATTTGTGGGACCAGCCCGAACGGTACGCTGCAAGCTTCTTTTGGCTCAATCGTGCCAATTTCCGTGATGGTCTTTCCATCGGCATCAAGAACTCCATAATCAATTGGGATAGTAGTCTCATTGAAGACACGAATCTGGGAAGATATTGTGAATGTTCGATATCCTAACACTGCGGATATATCCAGCAACGCGTACGAAACTTTTGGTTGCAACGAACTTGTTGTCACAAGGACTGGGGCATTTGTACTCTCGTTGCTGTCATGGGAATCATGATCGGCATCCTTGACTTGACTTCGAACGGCATAAACGAACTTTCCAGTGTTGCGAATGGGAATGTCTGTCAAAGGATGCCATTCATTATCACCCCAACAAAACGATACGGTTTGTTCTGCTCGTAGAGAAGGAGAAATTGACGTCATCAACTCGAGAGGCACTTTAGCCCTATTCATAAGTACTTCGCGTCTCGGTTTCTGTCGAGCTGCATAAGTAAACCCTCGTGACTCAGTTCCGATGTCATGCGTGACCCAGTAGGTAATTGGAGCCCCGGTGTCATTTATCAGATAGCAGTCTGAAGAAACTACGTTTGTTGGTGGTACAAAAGGTGCACGAGATCTGGCAAGTATTCCATCATATTCCTTTACCGTGAGGCAAAGCGAGTCCACCATGGCGGATGACATATTCAAATTGACCGGATATCCCTCTTTCCCCTCAAAATTTAGATTTGCAGTCATCTCACCTGCCTCATCCCGGGTAAGGGTGACCGTCAGCTCAAATATCCATGGCTCCACGATGGGCTCCCACGAACCCAGCGCCGTATTGAATCCCCAGACACTAACCCCATTGTCAGAAGACGGCTGGCTAAAGCTCTCGTCGGAAAACTGCACAAGAAACTCAGTCGACGTTGGTCTTCTCCCTCAACTTCTGCACCGATTTTTGAAGAAACTTTGCACATGGCACGGAATGAATAGACTCGCGCTATTGGGGATAAATGTTGTCCGCTTTGACGAAGGAGTGTGAGGCTAGTATCCTCGAGTAGTAGTTGTACAACACTCGAAAATTCCTCGATAGTATCGTCCTCTTCGGAAGAAACTGGTTTGAGACGAGCTGAGATGGCCTTCGTTTTGGTTTCTTCCTCTACAGCTCGTGCATCCTCCGATGCATCTTCCTTGGAACTTCTATCGACGAGATCATCGTCCAAGCCCAGTGTTTTTCTGACTTGCGCAAGAAAAATACATCAACCGTGCACAAAACCGCGTGGAAATGGGTGAGTGTTACAGCGATGGCAGTATCGTTGTCATCAGTAGTGACCGTGTCGACATCAATAGTGAAGTCGTCACACACGGTTCGATCATATTTCGTGTGAACATCCCTATCCACTGAAGACGCGTCGTTTATCTTCTCTGGGTGCAAACTTATCGAGCCCTGAGGAGGCAAAGGAACAACTGAAGCGGACGACTGAGATTTATCTGGCGGCCAGTACGAGCTAACTTTGACAGACATATTTCTGCCGTACAGCTGAGCACATGTTTTGTCAGGATCGCCAGTAGTGTATCGCCCAACCACGCACCCGCTACAAATCATTTTTAAGGTCTCACTCGCATCAGTTTCAGGTTGCTGAAGCTGTTGACAATGTTTTCCTTCGCAGTCGTACTCATCAAACTGACTGGGCAGACATTCTGCTATCATAAGATGAACGAACCCAGTTGTCACAGAAATATCCAAGGAAGCCTTGGGTCCTTCAGATTTATCAGGAAAATCAGAGTCAATGGAGGCGAAATACTGGAGTCGTTCATGAAACTCAACGATTGCTGGAAGAAGAGCGCAAGTGTCCAAATACAAACGAAATTCTCTGAGTGGCAATGTGTTGTTTGGAGTTGGCGAACGCTGATCGATCACAATGTCAATACCTTGTTTTGAGAATTGCTCCGTCCCCGAAGTATAGATGTCTGCACAAAGTGCCCTCAGTTCAACCTTATGCAGTTCATCATCGCTGCAGTCCTCTGGGCATACCTGGTTTTCCCAATCTATCTTCCACACTGTAGCTTTTGATGAAATTGCACGATATTGAGATCGCTGAGATGCAAAACCGTTTATTGCAAGCTGAAAACGTTCGAGACAAATTCGAGCTATTGTCGAACCACTCGACGAAAACTTTGACGAAATTGAATGATTAGAGGTATCGTGTGGATCTAACAGATCCAGAGCGATATCACCAAACTCGAATTCGACGTCCGTCACTTTTAACTCGTCAGCATCTGGAGAACCTTGAGTTGACGAGCTAATCACGATCGCGAAGTTGTTGTCTAGAATACGTGAAAGAAGCTCAAGTTGAAACGGATTTAATGCAATAGACAGCGTCGCCGTCGTTGCAGCGGCTGCGGCAGAAGCTCCTGGAGTACCTTCGCTTTGCGGTTCCTGAGCGTCACCTGATTCTTCAGTAGCCGTACTTCTCTTTGCAGAGATCGCCCAGTTGTTGCTTGACGATAACCTCACCTTGACGAGGCTGCACATGAGCTCAAGTTTCTTCAACACGTCTTCAATATCAGCACGTGCTGCCGTTATTTTCGTGTTCGTATTTTCCTGGCCATTTGACCTTGACTTCAAAACGGAGGAGGGAAGAGAGGCATATTCCGTAAACACGTCGCGAAAGTCTGCGATACAGCAACGATTCACAACGATGTTTTCTTTTCGTGCTTCTGGCTCTGCTTCGGCCCCTTCTGCGACGATATCACTACCTTCTGAAGTATCACGCTCCTTTAGACATGTTACAATCTGTATTAAACCTACTTGAATTCCATTTTGCTCCACAGTCGAGTCCTCTGGATATGCACGCGAAGTTGCTGAGATGTCGCGAAGGTTGATCTCCATATAATCCGAAACTCCTTCGTCAAAGTTTCCAGCTTCACCGGTAGGCACAACGATACACACATTTGATAACTCGATCTCGAGTTTCACTCGTTCGTTCAATGAAAGCAGTCCAGGCGGCATTCTTATCAAATCAATCCAGAGTGAAAATGCTGCAATTTCCTTTGTCACATGGTCAATGAATGGTGACCAGTACGAGTGTAGATACTTCACTTCAACTTCCGCCCCCTCCATTCGATAGAAGGACACAGCCCCTCCACGATGACTAAGCGCACCGAACCCAGCAGATTCCAAAGAGATAGTCACAGGTGTTCGTGCTTGCATAAGTGTATAGGTTTCTTCTGCTGCACGGTCAAAACTGTCGTCGTCGCCACTTAGACTCTCCATCTGAATAAGACGAGAAGTTGTCAATCGAATGCCACCAAGACCCTCCAGTTTGGCACAGAGATAGGGTGTTTGCAATGTTGAAACATGACATCGAAGATCTGTTCCACTAAGTTCATATGAGATCTGCTTTTCCCAGCACGATTTAGGAATGAAAAAGACAAACCACTTTTTGACCTGGACTTGGAATGCAAATCGACCAGGAGGTTCGACCGATGAGTCTTGAACCGTAATATCGGTTTGATCTGTTTCTTGCAGCTGACTATCAGGGTGGATAGCATCAATTTGGGAGGCTAGGTAAGACCGTACAAGGGCGACCAAGTGTTCGTGATTCCAGTACAGCGCTGCTTGCTCAATTTTGACTTCCCTAATAGTGGATCAGAGCTCGATATGAGCACGGTAGTTTTCCCGCTCAGTTCCAGTAGTTTGCGCGTGCGGCAACCCATGCATCGATCGTATACGGGATCTGGTGCCCTTGCGGATGAACCTGTTGCAGGCTCCGAGGTCACCTGTACAGATGCTTCCCTTGTATCATCCGAAGCAACTTCGCCCACGGTTGTTTTCGGTGGAACATCTAACGCATCACGTTTCAATAGGGCGATTGAGCTCAGATCGATAGCAGCAGCTTGAGCCACAGACGAAAATCTGGCCATCATAGTTAAGTCTCGGACTTCTAGCTCAAAGCCGATAAGTTCCTCAGTCGATACTCCAGTCTCCAATTCATTTCGGGTTTGAATTTCGCCTTCAAAGCCGATAATTATATGTGGAATGGAAACACATACATTAAGCCGCTCGTCTTCGACGACAAATTGAGCTGACGGAGCGGCTATTGCGTTTTTCGACCGTGGCTTGGTGCTTTCCATTCTGCTGATGCTTGCAACAACTGCTTGTATTGCTTACTGGACATTGACAAATGCATAGGCGGTGCGGTGCATGTCATCTGCCATTTTGGGACCAAATAGCCTTCTGTAAGTTTTTCTCCATGAAATTCCAAACGCGTGTTTTGCATCAAAGTTGAATATTTGCGATGGTCACCACTTCTTCCAGCAGATATGTCAGAGCTCTCTTTGTCACTCTCCGCTACTAGTGCATCTGAATTTGAAGAAAGCGCTTCGAGGAAGAAAGCTTCGGCCCCTTCGATACCTAATAAAAAGGTGTTACGTGAAGTTCCGTTTTGAAATTGCGTGCCAATCAGCTTAGCTTCAACCTCGGCAGAAGTGTCGGTCGTATGAATGATAATATCAACCTCGGGGAGTCTGACAGAGAATTCAACATCTCGGATGGGACCTGCGCGTAGTCCCGAAGATGCTGACTTACTGTTTCTTCGAACTGGTGTTCCAGTAGAGTTACCAAACGCATTCTCGATGGATGTCTTTCGCAGCAATTCCACTGGAAGGAAAGTTGTATTTTCTGCCTTCTTGTTAGAAGCAGATGCTGGATCTGGCCTTGGTATGAAGTATGCTCGAAGCTTTGAGGTGGCGTACAAATTGTGGATGTAGCGAAAGCGCTCAAATGCACAATCAAGCCTGAACTTGCTCTCTGATGAATCGATGCTCAGCTCTACAAATGGTTTTTTCGTGAATTACCTTCACGCCCTTCTGCTAGACCAGAATCGATCAAAGATAGAAGGGCTTGCGGCTCCTTCTTTTCTAGTGGTGCTTCTTCGTATGTTTGACGAAAGTCGAGGATCTGAATAGACGTGATGCGTGAGGATATTGTGGAGGAGCTTGTCCGTTGGAGCACAGTTACCACAAACTCGTTCATCTCAAACCTCAAGAAGTCTCGGGTATCCGATTTGTCCCCAATGTTGTACTCCTCAACGAGAACAACCTCAAAACTGATCACCACTAGATCTAGTGCCATAAGCAGAGCCTCCACACTTCTTTCCTCATGTATGCTCATCGTTCGGGCCTCTGAAGATGCGTGCATCCGTTCATTTACCGCCAAATAGATTGAGAGCCTATCTAGAAGACCATCTCGTTGGGTTGAAGAAAGGCCTCCAGAATCCTCACTTGACGTCCGTCCCGAAGACCACTTTGCCTTCCATTGTGACAGCTTTCGAGGAGAGTCACTCCCCTGATTTTACCTCGAGCTCTCGGGACGCACACAAACGGAAAAATACGATTGTATGCACATCTAAGATGTCCTCGAGCTCATGAAGGCGGGAGCGATCCCTCAGCACAGTTTCAATGTCCAGCTTCTTCTTTTTGCAGCACGAAGCATATTCTTGTGCAACTGAATGTATTCTTTTCGTGAAGACCACAGTGTAGCAAACCGTTTCCAATCGCACCGACGCGGATTCGTGTTTGAGCTAGGACTTGAGCGCACGCTAGATACCGATGATCCCGTACTCTGCTTTGTTGGCGATGCGGGATGCAACTCCTTAACACCATGCAAAGCGTACTGCCACCACAGTTTAGGATTTGACCGAATAGGTACACGAGGTCGATTTCGTTGAAAGTGAAGACGTTTCAAGTACATTTCATGAGCTGATACAAAATCTGCGATGCCAATCAGAAATGTGCTTTGTTGTGGAGTCAAGCATGCTCTGATAGCACTGATTTCCGCTGAACAGCGCAGCTTGGGTATAGTTGACGCAGTTCGTTGGTCGTGATTCCGAGCGAGGTTTATCTTCGTACTAAAAGGATGAATAATGTTCGAGCCCGATCGTGACGGACCCTTTTGACCCTTTGCTTCAGGGGCTCCAATGTTATCACTGTACACGCTGGTCTGTGTCATTTCCAAACGTCGATGAACAAACGCGGTCCGCAACTGTGCACGATCCACAAACTCTGCTTGCCCATTGGCATTCGTCGTCGAAATTAAAATCGAGTCAATCGTAAGCCCCAACGCGAGAGGAATCTTAGAGGCCACGTGCATCGGGTCTTCATACCGAATGTGAATGTTCGTAAACTCGAACGAGACATTGTCGAGAATCGTGTTCAGTATTTTCTTCTTGTACCCCCAGGAAGCAGTCGGGTCCGAGTCCGCAGCTCCCTCCACGTCCCCTTCACTTTCACTTGTACTGGCAGTAGCTCCATCACTCTTGACCCTCTCGAGAATCTCCAGCATCTTCACTTCCTGCTGCTTAGCCCAGCGAGTCCTCAACAAATACGAATCATCGTCGTCCTGGGTCCCAGCCTCATCCTGATCCGTCGGCTGCACCACCAGGAAAACGTCTTCCACTTGTATTTTCACTCCCTGTGACGTCAGCCGCTTCCACGGCACCTTAATGCTCAGTCTGCCCACACTCCCCGACTTCATCTTCATGGGCAGCTGGAACTTCTCCAGCGCCGCCCGCGCACGCGCAGGTCCCGAAACTCCACTTTGCCGGCGAACAGCGCCACCTTCATCTTCTCCGAGTCCAGCCCCTCCACCCACTCGGACACGTACTCCTCCAGCACGGACTCCACCACCTTCTCGAACATGTTAACGCCCTATTTCTCGTCTCTTTCAGCTCGCAAAGCCGTCCGGTTCCTATACAATGCGCCAGAATGAAGGTCAAGTCGGTCGTTATGAGGCGTCAGAGCACGCGCGAGCTTTGTCGTCGCTCTGCCCTCGTCCGCGTGCGGAATGCGGAATGCGGAATGCGGAATGGCACTTCAACTTGCCGGCGGTTGGAAACAGCTTTGGTATTTTTAGGCGGTCAGTGATTCGGATGAATGACGTCAGGTGGAACACAGAATGTTGCTTGAGTGTAACCCATGTAGACGGACACCGGATGGGCAAGCCACGCACGAAGCGGAAGAACCTGCAGAAGCGCAAGAAGCGGCGGCTGTTTGCCTCGATCGCGGCCGAGATACAGGCCAGTGTGCGTGCCGTCCCCATTGCGATCGCTACAAATAAAGCATGCGTAGTTTTCTGCGTCTCAAACTCTCTGGAGATGGGCCTAACCGGTTGGATAGGTGTGCGGAATCCCACAGGAAGAGACCCAATGGACGCCGGAGCAGCAGGAGCTGGAGCTGATGCGGAACGAGGAAGAGAGGCAGCACACGCATGAAAAGTGGCTGAAGGCGGTTGCGAAGTCGAATGCTGCGTTTGAAAAGCGCAAAAGGATTCTAAAGCAGAGACAGCAGCTGATCCAGTCGCTACGGCAGGTTCGAGTGTCGGACGCGGCATATCTTTTCGACGGTGCAATACTGACTGCTGTGATGTTGGTGGTTGATATCTTCAGCAAATGCAGCAAGAAGGAGGAGAATAGTCTGAAACTCGAAATTCTAACCCTGCGCAAGTGTGACTCGGTGCCTCGCAAATTATGAGAGGCGGCATGGCTTCTGGGCTACGAAAGTACTACTACTGCGCAGGAAGCAAGCTATAAAGCAAGCCGAAATCACACAACCATATTGTTTTGGGATTACCATCCCAAAGTGGTAAGTTGTGGAAAGCGATGTTGCATGTCCATAGACTTCAACACGTGAGTGTGAGTGCGCCACGAAACCTCAATACACCCCGAGGACGAGACGGTAGCTAATTGAGCACGACACCAAACTCAGACGCACCCAAAAACACTCGATAACACAATGGTTTCCTGTAACGAGATGTATCACGTACTTGCTCTGAGGTTTTTGGCTAGTGGACTGCGGTAGAAAACAAATACATAAGGAAGCAAATTGAGCCACGCGACACACGCGACCGCCGACGAAATGTACCCTCAGCCAAATCGAAAACGATGATGAGACAGCTTGCCAGCGGTGGTGAGGTTGAAGTCCTACTGCTGCGTTGGAGGCACGTAACCGTGCTTAGAGACGTACGACTGGGCCACCTATGAAGACAGTAATCAACGTCAATATAGTATTGGTCAGCAGTGCACATCAACGCCGTACATTAGTTGAAAAGTCGTACCTTTGCCATAAATTCTGGGTGATCTTCAACTTCATGAACAACGAATGCCCCAGCCTTCGCAGCAACTCCTTGGTGTTGGCGCAGCAATGTCTCCGTCTCCTCAGCAGCTGGTCGGTAGGTAGCTGTTGGATCCATGGTCGCATCCAGCATTCCGTCACGGAACTGCGGGTGGAACAGCATGATGAGCAGGCTCAGGAGCGCGTTGCCGCACATGAGCACACCAACGAAATACGGCAGCGACCCTTCCATGCCGAAGTCCATGAAGCCCACAATGAAGATGAAGACTGTGCGTCCGCGGTACGTGAACAAGAATCCAAACTGCTGGCGGATCCACGGCTCCATGTGCTTGAAGCGGCACTCAAAGGCCAGTAGCAGCAGCGCGAAGATGCTGCAGCAGTCATCACCCCTTAGAAACCTCTCCTTGTATTATAATAAATAAATACAATAAAAGAAAACTTACATGGCGTAAACCGAAATGAGGAAGCACGTGATGTCCAGCACCACGAGGTTGAAGAGCCCCAGGAAGCCAGCGAGCGCCTGCAGCACCGCCAGCACCACGTTGGCGTAGCGCAAGTAACGCATTAGTGTAGCTGCCTCCATCATCTTCATCCTGAATGATTCATCAATTAGTTCACTAAATAATAGTAATACTCATAAAAACTTAATCTGACGCACTTCTGCCAGTAGGTGGCGGGTGCAGCGAGGTTCGAGAGCGACGTGAAGCCGCCCGTGTGGCCCAGCTCCTGCTGGCGGATGGTGTTGGGGTTGCCGGTGTTGCCGAAGGCTGCCTGCTGGGGGTTCAGCGGCGCCTGGAGCAGCTTCTCGCGCCCGTCGTTATCGATGGCGCCGAACATGGGGAGGCCTGGCTGGATTCGGTTCGGATTATGGAGCCACCGAGGCGAGAGAAGCAAATGGCACTATTGTGAGAAACTTGCAAAGAACGCAAAACTTGTATGAGACACAAAAGCGAGGGAGATAAAGACATGAAGAAGCACTGTGGACACTGTGTGGACACTTTGAACTCTGCACAATTCGTGGATTGCTTTAGTGTCGTTGCTCTACACAAATTCAAAAGTACACGCACCCACTTGACGTCCCGGCCGGTGCGCTTGCTTCCACAACGATTCTCTCTTGCTTTACATGCCGATTCGCCGCAACTCCACGCGTGGTGGTCACGCTTTATAGACGGCATCACACCGCCCACCTCTTTACTTACTACCGCCTCCTCCCTTGGCGCAAAACCCCTCGAGCTAGTGTCGGATACGGCTCACCGACCTCGAGTGATTTGTGACGTGATTTCTTGGATGCGTTTTGCAGCCGCAGCTTACTTCTGGATGACTCGGGTGGCACGGTAAGTAAAGTCGTCAAAGTACTCCCGCTCGCGGTCCACCGAATCCAGCATGCGCCATTCAGGTGTATCCACAGGCACCTGGTTGATGAATTCATTGTCGACATACTTGACATCGGCGTCGTCAATCACGTCTGGCACCCACTCTGGCTGCACCTTCTTCTGCTGAAGTGCCTCCCAGTCGATACCGTCAAAGAACGGATGCTTCATAATGGAGAATGGCACAGCCTCGTTCGCACCCAACCGCCTCTGGACGTCGCGCTCGATCAATCCAGAGAGCAGCGATTGCACATCCTCAGGTAACTCCGGCGGGATGTAAAGGAAACCTTCCGCAATGTTGCGGTACATGATTGCCTTGTTGTCGTCTTTGAACGGCGTACGCCCCACGTACATTTCGAAAAGGAGAATACCCAGGCTCCACCAGTCGCACGTGTTGTCATATTCCGCCGGCGCTTCGCCCTTCTTCGGGTCGGCGGCCGCAAGCACCTCGGGGGAAATGTACTCAGGCGAACCTGCGAGCGAGTGAGCCTTCTTGTCGTTCGCATCCTTTGCATACGTCGAGAGACCAAAGTCAACCAAAACAACGTGACCATCCTTGGCGATGAGAATGTTTTCAGGCTTCAAGTCACGATAGATGATGTCCAGGCTGTGTAGGTGTGCCAGACCAGCCACCAATTCAGCTGCGTACAGCTTAATCCGACCAGGTGTAAGCTTCAGCTCGTCGCTTTGGTTCAGCGTCAAGTGATGCCGGAGGTCTCCGCCATTATAGAATTCCATGCCCATGTACACTTTATCTTCATTCTGGAAGGCAAACAGCAACGATGCCACAAACGGGTGCCGAACCTCGCGCAGCATGTCACGCTCGATCTTGGCATTGCGGCGCATGTTCTCGTCCATGCCGATCTTTGTAATAATTTTAATCGCATACACCTTGCCGTCGGGCCCGCGGGCAGACAACACACGTCCATACGAGCCAGTACCAAGCACCTTGAGAAGTTCGAAGTCTTCAATCTTAAGCGTGGATTTTGACTTGCCTCTGTTTGAGTCATCAGACGGAGCTTGCAGCGCAGTGGCTCCCGAGCCTGCTGCTACTCGTGACGCGCCCAAGCCGATTTCCTCTTCGTTGCTCACGGATGCTGCCATCATAGATCGAGTCAACACTTCTTCCTCTGTGTCTTCCACTTCTTCAGCCTCGCCAGAAAGGATCATATCGCGCTGTCTAATCGCCTCTTTCTGAGTCGACGTGTCCAAGTGGTTGACCATAAAACGATAGTACTTCCAGGTACTATTGGTAAACCTCCGATCTCCCGAAACATGCATCATGAGTCCATTTCGCAGAAGCGCCGTGCCCAGCAGCATTGCCTCCTCCGCCGTCGAGCACGTTACGCCACCATGCATCGGGCGGTTCAGTCCGTGGCACAGCATCCACTCCACAGCCTCTTTTCCGGTAATCACATTCGGGTGCGGCTTCAAGTACAAGCTCCTGTCGCGACCAGGCAGCTCGGCACGCATCTGTTCTGCACACGTCCAAAGCTGCCACAGACTGGGCTCTCGCACAATTCGACTGGAGATCCGCACTTTGCCCTGCACTCTCTTCATCTTGCCGCCAGGCCTGAGCTGCAGGTCATACCAGGCGACTCTCTCCTCGCCGCTGGTGTTCATGTCCTCGAGACTCAGTAGCAATCTGCCCAAGTCCTCCACCTCCACACGTCCCTTGTCCTTGCACTTGACCAGCACATACTTGGCGTCCGTGAGGTTCGTCTGGATGCCGAACGTGTACTCCTCGGCCGCAGCAGCAGCTCCGATGCCCAGCGGCTGGTGCGACTCTACGCTGCTGTCCAGCGAGCGGAGCACCGCCGCTTTCAGCGGACTCCACACCGGGTTAGTCTGCCTCAGCGGCGGCGTGCGCTGCTTCTCGCCCTTGATCTCGCGCTTGTGCTCGTCCAGCAGCACTAGCGTGCAGAAGACGTTGCGGGCGCGGCCGCTCTCGGCCGGCAGCAGGTCCCAGGCCTCGATGGGCGTCACCTTCAGCAGGAACCTCCGCTTGGCCTTGATGCGCGTCTTGCCGTTGCTCTGGCTCTGGCTCATGGCGCCTGGAGGAGCAGCACAATAGTAAAAACTACCAGCAGAACACAAAATAAAACCCAATTTAGAGAGGGTGGTGGATGCGCCACGTACGCGACGAGGGCCCTCTGGAAGACATCGAAAGTGGCTACGAGTGGGAAGGGCGTCGGCGCGAAGAACTGGACGAGGGGAGGCGCGGCGCTCGACGGTGTTGTGCGGTTGTGGGGGCGGCAACAGCAACTCAGGCGCTCGCTCGCCTGCTGTTTGTGCTTTGCGCTGGGGAATTGCACCAATTGGTGCGGGAGGGGAGAAATTTGGGTCCCATCTGACGTCGCACTTAAGCGAGAGAACTAGGAGAATGTATCTAATGCGAAAGTTGATAGACTCTGTACCGCAAATTGCAACAACACCGCCGGCACTGGGAAAGTGATCCTGGCTACAGGCGAAAGACTGGTATGTCATTGCTGGGCATTGTCATGCATGCTCTTGACGCAGAGATCCATGGTACAGGCACGACCCACAAACTCCGGCAAAATCGAAAATTTAGTATATAGAGGTTATGTATATTTGACGACTATGGGATATGGCAGTTAAATTAAATAAGCTAACACCAGAATTCTTCGGATCGGCCATCGTTTCTAATTGCTTCTTGGCTGTCCTTATCAGCTGCAAAAAGAATGCCCGTATGATGGAAGCAATTTCCAATTGTGCTTGCGCTTATAGCTTCAGCTTCAGCGCGCAGAATAGGTCGAATCGTGTCGGTGTGGGGGAGTTGCCAGCTGGAAGCTGCGTGCTGCCCAATGCGCAAGCTTTGCGCAGGACAGAAGTGGAAACCGCCTGTGGTGAAGGACAATATCATGCTTCTGAAGCACCGAGAGCCATTTGCCCTTCGAGTGTGCCTTAGCGGTGGTGATAGGCATTGTGTTGTAGATGGTCAGTGAGGCGGGAGATTCGAAATCCCACCCTCTCAAAATGATTGACCTTCCGTATCGACTTGCACTGACTATATAACATGGTAGTGTGCCGGAGTTTGTGGGCCGTGTCTGTATGCTGCTGCGAGATCGGCGCGGAAACTACAGCACCGGTATGAAAAAAGAGTCAGCCTAAAACTTGGTCAATTGATTGACGGGTAGAGAACGGGCCAAACACACCCAAAACAAAATTGGACCCCGTTTTCGGTGCGTCCACAGCTCTGCCGCGCGGGTTGAAACTGCTTCTCCAGTTCCGTAATGACAAACTTCTACCACCTCCATAGACGTTTTCTTCTCTCCGCATGAACCAAGCTGCTGCTGCCGATGCAGTCAACGGATCTCTTGGCCGACGACGAAAAGGATCTGAAAATGGGTACACCTCCCTCCTCGCGTCAGTGACATGTCAGTATTCGACTGACGTACACCAAAAGCTCAGCTCCAGAAACGGCCATACAAAAACCGATCACCTTCTAAGCGCAATGGACTCTGTCGTGACGGTGAATGGACTGGACCGCTCGCCGCTGGACGAGCGCGCATACGAGACCTTCGTGCTGGACAATGCGCTGCAGGTTCTGCTCGTGTCGGACCCCAAGACGGAGAAGTCCGCGGCCGCCATGGACGTCCACGTGGGCCACCAGAGCGACCCCGAGGAGCTGCCAGGCCTCGCGCACTTCTTGGAGCATATGCTGTTCCTAGGCACACAAAAGTATCCGGACGAGAACAGCTACAAGAAGTTCCTGAACGCGCACAGCGGCCGCAGCAACGCGTCCACGTCGCAGATGCACACCAACTTCTACTTTGACGTGCTGAGCGAGCACCTGCACGAGGCGCTGGACCGGTTCTCGCAGTTCTTCGTTGCTCCGCTATTCACACCTGGAGCCACGCAACGGGAGATGAATGCAGTCAATTCCGAGAACGCCAAGAACTTGCAGAATGACCACAGGAGACTGTACCAACTGCAGAAGGCGCTGTCGAACCTGAGCATCCGTTCCACAAGTTCGGAACGGGGAATTTAGAGACGCTGGGCACGATCCCGACGGAGAGTGGCGTTGATGTACGTGCCGCGCTGCTGGAGTTCTATGCCACGTACTACTCGGCGAGCATCATGAAGCTTGTGATTGTCGGCAAGGAGGACCTAGCCACGCTGCGAGGCTGGGCGAAGGAGATGTTTTCAGACATTAAGAATACGGACAGGAGCTTCCCTACATTTGGAGATGCAGTACCATACGACGAGTCAAGGTTGGCGCGCATGGTGCATGTGTCGCCTGTCAAGGACCTCCGTGTCATCGATATTTCGTGGCCCTTGCCGTCTCTGCACTGGGACTTCCTGACTAAACCGACAAAGAGTTTGGCGCACTTAATTGGGCATGAGGGTCCAGGTTCTGTGCTGAGCTATCTGAAGGCGCAAAAGTGGGCGAACAGTCTGTCCGCCGGGCTTTTCCGTGACAATGAGGATTGGGGATTGTTCTGCGTGAAGATCGATGCCACAGATGCTGGTATCAAGCAGGTGAATGACGTTGTTGAAGCAGTATATCAGTACGTGCATATTCTGCAGCGTGAGTCTCCGTTTGAGTCTTGGATCTTCCGTGAGACCCAGGACCTGGCACTGCAGGATTTCCGATTCAAGAGCAAGGAGAGCCCCATTCAGTATGCCAGCCACTTGGCTAATGTCATGCACCGCTACCCGCCGAAATACATTCTGTCGGGTGGGTACGTGCTCTACGAGTACGATGCTGCAAAGATGCAGCAGGTGCTAGACTTGCTAACCCCGCCGCGGATGCGTCTTACGGTAGTGAGCAAGACATTTGAAGGCAAGACGCAGAATGTAGAGAAGTGGTACCAAACTCCGTACTCGGAGGGTGCCATTAATGCGGAGCTGATCCAGCGGTGGTCTGCGCCTCCATCCAACGCGGCTCTGAAGATGCCCCACCGCAACGAATTCATTTGTAGTGACTTTCGGATTGTGACGCCTGCTGCTTCCTTTCCAGAAAGCAGCGAGGAATGTGCACCGGTCTCCCCGCCATTGCTGCTGCAACAGGACGAGCAGTGTCGTCTGTGGTACAAACCAGACACGCAGTTCCGGAAGCCCAAGTTGATGCTCCACTTTTTGATCTACACGCCGTCGCTATCTACCACGCCATATCACGCAGTGCTCACGAGCCTTTTTGTGCGGTATCTAAAGGACAAACTCACGGAAGTGTCCTACGATGCCGAACTTGCTGGTATGGAGTACGAGATCGCCTTCAGTTCACGGGCGCTAGAGCTGCACGTTGGTGGTTATTCACACAAGCTGTCCTCCTTGCTTTTCAAGGTTCTGCAGCAGATGCTGGAAATGACCACGCCGGAATACAAGTTCGAAGAAGCCATTTTCGAGCGCGTCAAGGACCGCGCGAAGCGCATGTATCAAAACTTTTTCCTCGAGGAACCCTACCAGCATGCGGTGCACGTATGCAGTCAGCTGATGGAGGTGTCGAGATGGAGTGTGGATGATAAGATTCGCGCTGTCGAGAACCTAACGTTGGCTGACCTTGCTGGACACGCCCAATTCATCTTCCAGCAGGTGTTCGTGGAGGGTTTCTTCTATGGCAACCTGCAGCAGAGTGCTGCCCCACCGTTGATGTGCCAAGTGCTCCAGTACTTCGGTTTTGGCCATGACGAAAGTACGAGCGGTGGTAGTTTCCCGCTGTTCCCCAGCCAAATCACCAAGCCGCGCATCGTACAACTCGCCGATGAACGCGAGTACCGCTTTCAGCACCGCGGGTGGAATGCAGCCAACACTAACTCCGCGATCTGCACGCTTTACCAGCTGGAGTGTGAGACTGAAGGAAGCACGATGGCGCTCCGTGCTCGTCTCGAGCTCTTTGCACACATCTTCAAGGAACCGTGCTTTAATCAACTGCGTACGCAGGAGCAGCTCGGCTACCTGGTGTTCTCGGGCATCATGCGCACGGAGGGTGTTGACTATTTCCGCGCCCTCATTCAATCCGACGTGGCGTCGCCGCAGCTTCTGGATCAGCGCATCGAGCTGTTCGTGACCCGTTTCCGATCCATCATAGCAGAGATGCCAGCGGCGACGTGGCAGAAACAGGTCCATGCCGTCGTCAAGGCACTTCTTGAGAAGCCCAAGCACGAACTCGAGGAGTCGATGCGCGCATGGCGTGAAATCGCGAGTGAGACGTTCGTTTTCGATCGACGCCAGCGCGTGGCCGCGGTGGTGGCGACTTTGCAACCTCGAGACCTCTTGTCGTTCTTCGACACGTTCATCGCCGCGGACGGCAAGAGGCGCAGCAAGCTGAGCGTGTGTCTCTACGGCTCCAAGCACCCGTTCCCTGAGTTCCTGGTAGATGCGACCTCGGCCTCCACCGCGACAACGACCTCTGTAGGTTTGGCTGCGTCCATGCTGCTGCAGAAGCAGTTCGAGGAGCCTGCTGCCCCTGCCCACGAGATCCAGCTGATCGGCGACATCGCTGCCTTCAAGCAGAAGATGCCGCTCTTCCCAGAACGCGCCAAAAGCAGCCCCGGCGCTGCTAGATTGTAGAGGATCGCCATGCCATGACTAGGCAACAATGCCAATCGAAAAGACTGTTGCCAAGTTGAAGTGAGTTGATGTCACCAAATCCCGTGTCTCACCGATTATGTATCCGTCGCCGCGTTGTAAACTGCCGACGTCCTACTCCATGTACCACATATCTGGCACACAACGATGATGACGGTCCGCGACCCTGTTGCTGTCACACTCCCCAGCTAGCATCGGAAGTCGCTCGTAATGGATCACTTGGCTTCTAACGGCAGCCACTCGGCCTCTTCCTCTCCACGAGGCGTCTCCCGCGTCCCTCCCGCACTCAAATCCTCCGTCTCCGTAGGCGCCGCGCCCTCCCAGAGCCTCGAGATGCGCGCCGCTACCGCCACAAGCACGACCGCTAGTACCACCAGCGCGCCCGCTCCCGCCACCGAAATGCGCGCCACGCTGCTGCCGAGCTCGGGCAGGCCCGTGCTGCACCCCAAGGGCTCTTCGGCGGGTCATCTACGTGTCGACTACGGCGGCCAATTGGCGTCCTCTGACGTCCCCAGCACCGTGAAGCTCCTGAGCGAACTGGAGAGGTCCTGGGCCATGTTTGCAGCCAATTGGAAGGTCGTGGACCTGTTTGCGGGGCTGCAGATCTGGCAGGAAACGCCCGAGGGCGACGGCTCTGAGCCGCTGAACAACATGCTGCTGTCCACCAGCTCCGCCGGGCTCGTGACGTTCCTGGCTGGACATATTGAGGGGAGGCTTTGCAGTATCTGTGCTATTGACGCTGCTCGTGGTGCTGGCGGCGCTCTGGACGCTGTCCAATGCACGAGCTAAAAGTGCGGTGCCCTGCTTTAAGACGCTGCAGGTGGTGGACGGCTCGCCGTCGGAGATTTTCCTCTATCTCATGGGGATTAAGAACTACCCTGTGTGGGACGCGTCCGTGGAGAGAGCCGAGGTGGTGCACACCATCGACGACCACTCGGATATTGTCCACATTGTCTATCGCCCCGTGTGGATGTGGCCCATGTAAGTGATGGTGGTTGAGATGGTTGATGAGATGTTGAGGAGTTTTGACGGTTGGTTGTGGTTGTAAATTTGTGTGACAGCTCGCTGGCGCCACGTGACCTTTGCTTGCTGCGCTACTGGCGCCGCGCGGAGGACGGATCGTATGTGATCTGTATGCAGAGCGCGCTGCACCCTGAGTGCCCACCGATGCATGGACTGGTGCGTGCCACGTGCAAGGGCGGGGGCTTCATTATCGCCCCGCGCGCTCTAGGCGTTACGCAGGGCGACGAACTTACGTCCATGGTCACCAATGTCGTGCACTTGGACCCGCAGGGATGGGAAGGCAAGCTGCTGCAGCGTCTGAACGTCATGCACTTGTACGTACGTCCGCAGGTGCTGGGGCTGACGGGACTACGAGATGTGATGGAGGCGCGCAAATACGTGTGTCCGAATGTCCCTGAGGAATTTTCGGCAGCACTTGCGGCCTCTACGGAGGAACAAGCAAATGCACCCGCAGGCCAAGACGCGGGCGGTGTCAATGGCGCTGCCGGTGATGCTGGAGCGCCTGTATCCGTATTAGAGGAATTCCCAAGCAATGTGCCACGAGCAATGTGGGCTGAACCAGACGGTGCTGCTATGATGGTTCGTGGCCCCGACTACTTAACGGACCGACGGAAAATTCCGTCTCAGGCTCCATACTTCCGCCTCGTGGGCATCGATCTGTACGAGTCGTCGGAAACTGTGGAACATATTGCTGCGCGTCCGGACAACCCGGTGCAGCGCGAGTTGAAGCGCCATGAGGAGCGAGGCACAGATATGCCATTCACATTCGTGGTCAACTTCGTAGTGCCCGGCAACCCGCGCATTAACATGGTGCTGTACTACCAGGTGCCGCACCCTTCCGTGCTGACAGACGGCTCACCATCCGCCGAGCTGATGGCAGACTTCTTGGAAGGCTCGGACGAGTTCCGTAATGAGCGCTTCAAGCTCATTCCGTGCATTGTAGAGGGCAGCTTCATCGTGCGTCAGGCTGTGGGCTCGACCCCGGCGCTGATCGGCAAGAAGCTTCGGCAGCCATATTTCCGAGGAAAGCAGTACTTCGAGTTGGACGTGGATATCGGCTCGTCGGCAGTGGCCAACCGTGTGGTCGGACTTGTTTCAGGGTACACGAAGAAGTTGGTTATCGACATGGGGTTTGTGCTGGAGGGCCAAAGCCCAGATGAGCTGCCTGAACGGCTGTTTGGTACTGTCCGCCTGGTCCATATTGACCTGGGCGTCGCCAAGAAGCTCACTTAACCCCTTTAACTGTGCGTACTCAGATTATGAAGCAGACTATACATAGACAGCAGAAGGAGAGAACAGCAAACACCATTTATACTCTTCAACCATGTTAGAAGAAGCTGTATCGTAATGAACGAGCATCCCTGAATTTCAGTCCATCTGAACAACATGACGTGCCAAAGAATTGCACTGAGGCCTTGGGTCACGAGCTCCTTCGTTCATGACGCAGATGACCTACCAACCGAGCTAGCCAAGGTTCAAAAGACCTCGATGTCCTCACGCAAGATGTCACTTATGCTGATCAAATACCAGTTCTTAGAGCTCCCGTTCACACAAGTTGACAAAGTTTCTTGCAGACTTCAATAGGAATGTGAATTTCTTCGTGGAACTTATCATGGGGACGTTCGTATCTGCACGATGGGATCTCTGACTCATGGGTGGGCCCGAGCACAGCACAGTACTGGAGAAGCTGCTTACGCGGACGATGTGAATGGAAAATTAGGTGACGGCATGAAAGTTCTAGTCATCGCGGGAGGAGTAGAGTATGCTTGATCGCGTGGAAGCGTATTTCAAGGCCAAGTGGCGAGTTTAATTTACTGCTTCCGCAAGAAGGGCACGGAAATCTCAGACTTCCTGAGCAGACTTGGGTAGGAGCTTTCTCGAAAACGACTGCCCATGCCATAGCACCACGTCTTATAAGTACAAGCTCTGAAAGCGGGAGGCGTACCCCGAGGTAGACAGCAACGCCATGGATACTGGAGGCACGGGACCTTATGCAGAGGCGTCGAAAGCTGGAGCTCATCCATCGAGAGCAGGGACTGCAATGCTATGACTCTCTGCTTCTACTCCTCATAAAAAACAGAAGAGACCCGTGCAAACGACTTTCATTTTGCTGGCGCTTACCTTCGGCGTTTTTAAACAAGTTTCGATGTTGACGAAGTTAGCGCTGGAAAACTATTTTCTGCGGCTGCTTGCATCACAACAAGGCTTTTCACAGTTGATGCATTTCCTGTTGCAAAGAAGACAACTCGATGTCTGTGAAAACTCTACACTGTAGTAGTGTTAGCAGCTTCACTAGACATGGCAATACGTACCATCATCCTCACTTGATTTGGGGGATTCAACTTGATCATTTAAGGCAAGATATTGTTGACAGAAGGCGTACACCTTTTTTCAGGATCTGTGGTCGAAGAGAGCAGCTGATCACCGCACATTGGGAAATCTCCTCAGTGCTAATGGACTCCTGATTTTACTATCTTCAATACTCCATTAAATGGAGTATTGAAGATAGTAAAATCACTCTGGTGATTATTAGAGGTGAACTCACTCCGACTGTACGGTTCAGTTGCGACCAATGTGTAAAATTCTGCTGCATTCGTGACAGACAAGGAACTGAGGTTTGTTCTCTTTTACTAGATCAATTTAAGACCCAGAAAATCTCAGCTTCATGTTGTCGGAGATAGTGCCATGTTATCCACGAGTATTTATCGTATCCTGAAATTATTTTCTGCCAATATTATTTGGGTGCTTACAACAAGATGGATGATGCACTTGCAGACATTGCCATCAACTCCCGGAAAAGCGTGCAACAGGCATCGTTCACGAGCGCTGTGGGTTTTCGATCGTGTTTCCGAGCGATTTCACAGTGGCGTCCACGATTATGACGTCTCCGTCGAACATTGACAGCAAACTCGAGCAGAATTCTTGGATTCACTCGATTGACGTTTTTTTATTGAGGGAATCTTTATGATTGATGGGTCCGAATTTTCGTTTATCAACTCATAAACTTACTCATATTGCAACCAAGGGCACAACTCAATTTTCTGAGCTGCGCCATCTTGAAGTCCTGCGAGGTCCACCAATGCCGCCAACTAGATGCGTCTTCGCGGATTTTAACGATCTTCAGCGAGACGTGCATCTTCATCTGCGAACGCACTCCAGCATGTGTTCAGCAGAAGAACTTGGTAATCTGTTTCCGGTGGATGCGCACAAGCTCACGGAGTTGCTCTCACGACCTCACGAAGAAGCGCGCTTTCAAGGCATTTACTCCAGTTTATCAGCAGAAGTTATCGGAAGCTTCCAAGCTGCAGGTTGGATGCTGTGGTCGAAAAACGCGCAAGATCATTTGCACATTTGAGAATCTGCTTAAGCAAATCTCTCACGCGACGTCAAGGGAGTGTTAGGCAGCAAAACTCTAATGATCGTGGCCGGAGAACTAAAGCTGCTAACGTTGCTACAGCAGGATCAGTTGCTCAAGTATTTCGATGATGATGACTGGAGCATTGAGGTTTACTGCTTTCGTTACAGCGGGACAGATGCGTCCTTCGGCTTGCACTCGAAGTATCTTTCACGTTTTCAAAGCGTTCACTTGGGTGACTTCGTTAGGGATCTGCTGCCGCAAACCTACTCGTTCCTACTTGTGCTCCAGCTGTTACCCATGGGGTTAATAGTTCGATGAATGTGAACTTACGCCGGGAGTTGTCGCGTTTGCAACAACAAGTAGTTCAACTACAAGAAGCGTTTACTGATCAGAAAAAATCTGCCGACAATCACGTCAAGAAGTTGACCATGCAGCTCCATCAACTAAACGAGGCCCGAGAGCGTCAAGTTTGTGAGAAGTGTCAACTTCGTGACCGAGTCGGTGCCGAGCTCATAAACCACAGAGAACAAGCTACTAGCATCAATTGGTGGAGATGCTTATCTTCAGCGTTCTGATAGTCGGCTTCGGGTATGAGCTGCGCTTGCAGCAAAAATCGTGGACACAACGCTGAGTAACCTAGCTGCGGATCACGGGTCGTTCAGCTGGCTGGTTGTGTGTGGGGTCATTGGAGTATTTTTCCTCGTCCTGTTTGGTCTGCTGCTCGCATGTCATCGCTAACCCGGGGCTCTGCACATGTTGTAGCTGCTGCACCGCGATGCGCGTTGAGGGAATTACGTTTATTTTTTGCTTGATCTTTTAGGTTTCACATTTTCGCGTAACAAGCCACAGATATTCCCTCTTAGCATGTCTGCTCTTGATGTCTGGTTAATCCATAATTATACTCGAGCTTCAGATTTTACTGCAGCTGCACTAAAGCCCTGTCATGTGCTTGATTAACATGCTGAAATATCCGTTTAGGCGCTGCTTTTGGCTTCCTAGTGGCTCGGTTGCCCGCAGCTATGTCGTATAAGCGTGGCTTGTACAGCTCAGTGTTGAAGTATACTGAAGATAGAGCTCCGGGATGCCTCGACCATTTTAACATTGGTCCTGGGTCTCCATATTCACGGCGTAGGTGTCTACCTCGAGGGTATGCCTCATGATAATGTAGAAGATTCGGTTCCTTCATCGGCATCAAGGTGTTTAAGGTGAATGAGAAACACAATACAGTTGTCCGCTACAAACCACAATATGAGTAGTTGAAGCCTGGACAAGCAGAATGAAGGAGGAGTCATTCATAACAACATTGAAATTCACGTGAACTAGAGTCGTTCGGATGACTCATGATGTTGCAGCGGCTACACGAACAATTGTACCTTACTCTCCGTCGTACAGCTTTTCCTAGCCGCTTTTACACCGCGTGCTGCTTGATCGGGTCCCAGCCCGTCATAAAATCCTCATCCAGACCATCCAGCTTCGCCAGCTGTGCCGCTGACAACTTGAGCTTTGCAGCGTCCAGGTTGCTCTTGATACGCGACTCCTTCATCGACTTCGGCAACGGGATGAAACCCCTTGCCAGACTCCATGCAATCATCACCTGAACCGGAGTCGCGTTCAACTCGTTCGCGATGCTCGCAACCACTGGGTCATCCATCTTCTTCGCACGCGCCAAAGGCGAGTAGGCTTCCAGCAAAATGTCTTGGCTCTCGCAGTACTTGACTGTGTCGGCGCGAGCCAACCACGGGTGCAGTTCGATCTGGTTCACAGCCGGCTTCACGCGCCAGGTCTTCGACAGCTTGGCCAAGTGCTCCTCACCGAAGTTGGAGACACCAATATCACGAACAATGCCCTCAGCTTGCATGTCTTCCAGCGCTTTCCAAGCTTCTGCACGAGTGTCAGCATCACACGGTGCGTGCAGTAGATAGAGGTCAATGTACCCGAGTCCGAGCTTGTTGCTGCTCTCGCGCACACCGTCGACAACTCCTTGGTAAGACCAAGGCTGCTTTGCAGTAGTCGACCATGGGATCCACGAGATTTCGTAGTATTTGCTCGTGACGAAAATCTCCTCTCGAGGAATGCCCGAGTCACGGATGGCTCTGCCCACGTCGCTCTCGTTTCCGTAGGCAGTGGCCGTGTCGATGTGGCGGTATCCGAGCTTGAGTGCGGTCAGGACCGAGTTGTAAGCTTCGGCGCCAGCCTCACACTGAAGCACACCCAACGCCAATGCCGGGATGGAATGACCGCTGGGAAGTAGCTTCGACTCGACGGATGAACTCATCTTGTACAGGAGAAGAAACTTGTCTTGAGCTGCAATTGGCTTTTTGAAGAATGAAGTCCGGCAGCGAGTGTTGATAAAGCTCGACAGGAGACTGACATGGCTTACGAGCCATCCAGGATTATGTACTATCGGTAGCCCACATTCAGGAGCATCGAAATATGTTGTTGATCAAACAGTTTATGAGCCATCCAGGATTATGTACTATACGGTGTCCCACACTCAGGACCACCGTGATATGTTGTTGATCAACACGTTTATGATCCATCCAGGATTTTTACTACACACTCAAGAGCATCGTGATATGTTGTTCGCTTTCATTTCAGCTACCGTCGACGTTAGAAATCTGCAACACAGAGACCTGGCCTCAATTTTAACGGTGCTTTCATCGTATCAAGCAGCACGAGGTGCAAAAACAACTGAGGTACTCCACGAAAATGGACTCACAATGTGCCAGTGTACAGCACAAAGACACCACAAAGTTTTAGTCAAATGTATTGGGCTCTTCATCACCACTCCAAATCTTAGCGATTGTTGAGGAGAAACGTGGGGATCGAAGCGTGACAGACCATGCGCCGAGCATTTAATCCAGTACAGCTCGAGTGACCCAACCATACGTTTAAAGGAATATCCCATTGACGATAAACGCGACGATATTCTCATGAGAAGCAAAGCCATGATCCAGTCATCTTAGATTCATCACATCGAGGACGGTGGCACAGGAGTCCCCGTAAAGCATGACAGCAGCTGAAACGCCTCCGTGTTGGGCGTGTGCCAGTCGTCGCGCAGCAGCCCATCCGTGTCGCCACCATTCGGGTTCACACACCAAAACACCACGCCGCTGACGCCGATTTGCTGCACGTACTGCGCGAATCTGGTCTGCCAGGCCCAGTCCTTCGGATCCGCATGCCGTCCTCCCCACTCGCCAATCACCAGCGGCACACTCTGCTGCTTCAGGTGTCCAAAGTGCGCATCCCACACACGCGGGAGATTCTCTGGGAAATTCTCGGCATTAAAGTACGGCTGCCACGAAACCTCAGGGCCGTACGTGTGTGGGCAATACACCAGTCGATCCTTCACCTTAAGCTCCACGGGATACTGCGTCGCCGCCTGCAGATTCTCCCCCAAAAGCACGGCATCTCGTGTCCTCATCACACGCCGTCGTCTGCACCCCTTCTACGAAAATTAGCCACCTTGGACACAGCTTTAAGACCTTATTGGCCAGTCTCATGGCTGCCAGTCTCCAGTCCGTCTTGAGGTCTCCAGACCCCCACGTGGCCTCTCCATGAGGCTCATTGTTCAGGTCGGCGCCAATCACGTTCCACTGCGTCGCAAACGTTGCAGCCAACGTCGTCCAGGCCTGCTCCACCGTCTGCTCGCTGCACTGCTGCGCTTCGTCGTACCAGAGCGGCGAGATCGGTCCTCCCGGCTGCATCACGTGCAGGTCCAGCAGCACCAGCAGCTCGCAGCGCGCCAGCTCCTTCACCGCGTACTGCAACACGTCCAGGTAGTGCAATTCGCGGCCTTCAAACTGCTGCAGCAGCGCCGCTTCGTTGCAAATCTTGGAGCGGTCCACGGCCACGTTGTGCGCCACGGCAGATACCGCCAGCGGTAGACGCACCAGGTTGAAGCTGTTGGAATGCAGCAGGTGGCCCACCGCAGCCAATGTGGTGGACGCAGCGCCACCCCAGAGACCGTGTGGGACACAGATGTCCGTCTCCATACCGAAGTAGCTCGCGCCCTTGAGGAAGAATGGCACGTCGTCGAGGCGAAGGCCGCCAGCAGCAGCTTCCAGCTTCAGCATGCCGTGACTCGCCATGGAAAAATATGTTTTTTTGACGACGTCACGGTCCTCCTGGCACGGGATGCTCTTCGGAAAATACGGGATCGGAACCTGTGCTGATCGAGTCCCGTAAACGCATCGTCCCTTAACATAGGAGTCCCGTATAACAGTGTCCCGTAAACGTCAGCTGATCTGGCGCAGACCTATGTACCGGTACATGAAAAAGACCCGCCCTTCCTTTCCCACCCATTTTTGATCAGTTGTTTTTGATAAGATGAGCGAGACCGAGGCTGTAGCGAAGACGGAGGAGGTGGCGGCTGCGGTCGTGGAGGAGAAGGCCGAGGAGGAGCAGGAGGAGTCTCCCGCCGTGGAGGAAGTGACGCAGTCGCTGGAGGAGATCCTGGCGCTGGGCCAGGGCCTGGACGACCAGGACTACAAGGCCGAGCTCGAGGTGCTGCAGAACGACCCCAACTCAAACCTCTACTCGGCCGTCACGTTCGAGGAGCTAAATCTGTGTGTATCTTTATTAATTTGGAGATTCGTTTGTATTAATTTTGAGAGAACTGACTCCTTTAATGATCATTTTTGACAGCCCCGAGCCGCTGCTCAAGGGCGTGTACAACATGAAGTTCGCCAAGCCGTCCAAGATTCAGTCCGTGGCCCTGCCATTGATCCTCGCCAAGTACGAGCACTACCTTTTGTTATTTTACAAAATTGTTTATTGTTGCTTTCACGCTGCATTTTTCACTGACTTATGGTTGTTATTTAATGTTTTAGTCCGCCCGAGAACCTGATCGGCCAGGCACAAAGTGGCAGTGGCAAGACCGCCACCTTCGCACTGGGCATGCTCTACCGCGTGGATGTGAACCTCAAGGCTCCCCAGGCAGTGTGCGTGGGCCCCACCCGTGAACTGGTGCGTCAGATTATGGCCGTGGTGAACGCCATGGGCAAGTTCCTCGGCGTGGACACGTTCCTGGCCATTCCCGGCAATGACCTGGCCCGTGGAGAGAGTGTGAAAGCTCAGGTGGTGGTCGGCACCCCGGCAAGGTAGAGGGCATGGTCAAGAAGAAGCAGCTGGACACGCGCAACGTCAAGATCTTCGTGCTGGATGAGGCCGACGTCATGGTGGCTGAGGACGGCATGCGCGAGCGCTCGGTGGCCATCAAGCGCCTGATCAAGAACCGCTCGTGCCAGTTCCTGCTCTTCTCGGCCACGTACGCCGACGACGTGCGCGACTTCGCCCAGAAGATGGTGCCCGACCACAACATTATCACGGTCAAGAAGGAGAAACTCACCCTCGATGGCATCAAGCAGTTCTGGATCGACTGCAAGACCCGCGACAACAAGTTTCAGGTGCTGTCCGACATCTTCGCAATCCTGACGATCGGCAAGTGCGTTATCTTCGTGCAGCAGCGTGATACGGCCAAGGAGCTGACGCGCCGCATGCGTGAGAAGGGCCACTCGGTTGGGATTCTGCACGGTGCCGACATGGCCAAGGAAGTGCGTGACCAGGTCATCGACGAGTTCCGCGCTGGCACGACCAACGTGCTGATCACCACAAATGTGCTGGCTCGTGGTATCGATGTGGCGGGTGTGTCGCTTGTTGTGAACTTCGACATTCCGCTGACTCGGGACCACCGCCCGGACCCGGAGACGTATCTGCACCGAATCGGTCGTACCGGTCGTTTCGGCCGCAAGGGCTGTGCCATCAACTTCGTCTACGACAACAAGAGTAAGCAGGATCTGGCTGAGATCGAAGAGTATTACGCACGCCCCATCACGCAGGCTCCCGCAGATGACATTGAGGAACTCGAGAAGCTGCTCGCGTGGGAGTAAGACTTCCTGCTCCTTCCAGCTAGCAGATGACGCCGTTGAAGGCCAGCGTATTTGGGCAAACGTCGACTACAATAGACCCAAGAGCAAGGAGTGGTGCAAGCGCACAGAGAGTAGGGAGACGAGAACGCCCAGGAACGAGATAAACGAGCAACAACATGTCAGTCTTTTCTATCTTGCTTACACGCTGAAAAGTTTAGCTGCTTGTCGTCGCCACCGGTGACGAACGCCACGCTGTCGTCGGTCTGGTTCCTCCATGAAAGTGCCAGCAGCTTGCCGTCGTGCGCCTTCACGGTGTGCAGGGGAATCGAACTACGTGCATCCCAAACCTTTGCGGTGCCGTCGTAGCCGCCAGACACGAACAAGTTCTCGTTGCTCGGGTGCCAGGCCACGGAGCTCACCCACTCCTTGTGCGAGCGGAATGTGCGCTGTACAATGCTGTCTCCACTCTGCTGCGCACGCGGGTCCCACAAACGCACGCAGTTATCAGGGTGCGCCGTCAGGATGAGTCCGTTCGCGTTAACACTGAGGTCCGACACCGCGCGGTTGCCAACCAGCGATTGAGAGCACGACTGGGTCACAAGGTCCCAAATGCGCACGTTGCGGTCACTCCCGGCCGAGATAACCACGTCCTCATCATGCTCCGAGCTCTTTGGACGGAAAGCCACACTCGTCACGAAGCTCGTGTGTCCAACCAGCACCATCTCGGCCTCCAGCTGCTGGAAGCTGACAGCACCGGCGTCGCTCTCCGACTTCTTGTGCTTCTTCGCCGAGCGCTGCTCCACTACCTCTTCACCGCTCGGCGCCTGCCACACCCGCACCGTGTTATCCCAACTCGCAGTCACCACACGCTTTCCCGAAGCGTGCAACTGCACCGCGTCCACGCTGTTCAGGTGTCCAGTCAGTGCCGCCATCGGCGCCAGCTTGGCCGTCGTCGTGCTAAACATCCACAGCTGCGCTAACTGGTCCTTTCCACTGCTGGCAATAACGAACTCTCCACTCTTCTCGTTAGCAGCCACACTCACAGCCTTAATCGCGGCCTGGTGGGCCTTCACCGAGGCCTTACAGTCTCCCTGAGCGTCGTACACGCGCAGGATGCCATCGTAGCACCCTGTCACCACCAGCTCGTCGCCAATTGCTGCAACGGCGCTGACCCAGTCCGGATGGTCGTCGCTGTTTTTCTTCTCGGGGCAGGCAGTGCCTCCACGTACTCGAGCGTCAGCAACGCCTCCTCTGAGACCTCGTTGGTCAGCAGGTACTTGCTGAGCGTGGAGCGTAGGAAGAGCCCGTCGATGAGGAAGTCGAAGGGTCTGGGCTGGTCTCCGGTGTTCAGCAGGTGGTTCACCACTTGGGACAGGCCGCGACGAGTGAGTCGCGTGGGCACCGCGAACGGTGTCTCCGTGACGCGGATCGACACGTCCTTGGTCACGAACTTGACACGAACCTGGTGAGGAAATTGGCGATACATTTCAAGAGAGAGGTTTAGTTTTTGGGATGTATTGCATAAAGGTGTGTTGTATTATTGTAGATTGCAGTACAAACCTGCGGGCCTTCCTCGTCCATTTCGATGCACTTGACGGAGATGACACGAGTTTGCTCGGACGCTCGATTGACAATTGGCAATGCCCCTTCGAAATGAGCTCGTGGTTTTGACTGGAGCAAAGAGGCTCGTCGCTTTAGTGACATGTTTAGTGACCATCTGCCCACGTTGAAGTGGACACGAAGACTTTCAGGTTTGCGAACAGCAGTAAAGAGGGCATATCTAAGCAAAGAAGCCTTCGACCAGGTCATTTATGGCAAAGAGCTCACGGAACAAGTCTAGGATGTTGCACATTCGCCACGGATGCGATTAGAAAAGGTAGTTAAGTAGTTTTTTTTACTTTTTTAGCAACTTCCACGAGTAGTGTTTGGTTTTGCCGCGGCAAAATCGGATAAATTGTTTGATTTCATCCGATTTATCCGGATTAATCCGCGGCAAAACCCACGGGATCCGCGATTGTGGAGGACGATCGTAAAGCCGCATACCAGCACGCAGATAGCCTGGAAACAGTACCAGAGCGAGGTATACATCGTGTGCGTGCCAAATAACGTTAATTTAGAGGTACAGCTGGGGCCGTTGGTCATAATCCTCTTCGTCGCTCTCGGCGTCGATTCCCAGCTCCGCGTCACAGCCGAGAAATACAGCAGCCTCTTCTTCGCTGCCTCCCACGTCTTCGTCGCTGCCATACTCCTCGTCGCAATCTTCGAAAACCGCCTGGTTGTACACGACTGGCGGAAGTCCTTTGCTCTTCATGCGGTTCGAGTAGACGAACACCAGCTATGAACGTTCCGAGCTGTAAGGCGATTTCTTAGCTTCGAGTGAATATAGCTGTGAATGCTCCAGCTCCTTTCAGCAGCAGCTGATGAAGTTGGCATTGTGAACACCCTGCGGGCAATTTCAACCAGATTGGGGTATTCCATACGCTGACAACCCCACCACTGTAGCGGCGTCTAGCGCCCTTGTTCTTGCCGTACCTCAGGACTCCAATCCCACGTGCGGTTCAGGAAAACAGTCGCCTCATGATAAGCTTCATCTTGCTGCTGTTTACTGTATCCAAGCCGAGCAGCTACATCACAAACATGATCAAGCGCCTTATCACAGTCTTCGCCCACAAAATCAGGCGGGTTTTTCGTCGGGTCAAGTAAGAATGCTACCGACATTGCATCGGTGTGGAGGAATTTCCATCGATACTCAATGCACTTCAAAATACTGCCTGCCGTATCAGCCAAGTACGGGGGCTTACAGTATATTGGGTGTTTCAGCAGATTCACGAAACTGGAGTAGACCATGGCGGCGGAGCTGCTGTCCGTCTCCAAAACCCCAATCGTTTTAATGATGGGAGCCAGCATTTTCATCACCTTCTTCCCGAGCGACCAGAACTCGTCGTCTTGAATAATCGTCTCAACCTCCTCAAATTCAGTCCGCTTCTGCTTTCTAGAGGCATGCCTTTTCCTGCCCTTTGCCTTGCGCTTCGGCTTGGGTTTGTACTGGGCCATGAAGGCACTGTCTTGAAACACACCTACAATTGCCTCTTTGTTTTTATGACGCTGACGAGACAATTGTATGCTGAGTACCAGCGGGTTGTGACGGGGAGAGCGAGCGTTCGGTTGGAGCCTTTGTCTTTCCGACGCTTAGCAATATTTTCTCTTTCGTTTTCAAATCTTGCCAAAAGCAGTTTTCGATCTCGAAAATATCGTGCCACTTGAGGAGCTTTCTTCGCCACCTCCTTCACTAAATCCAACTCGGCCATATCTTGTAGTAGCAAGTTGATCGTGTGAGCTCCGCAGCCGGCACATATCAATCCTTTTGATTCTAGAATTTCCCAAGCTTTTACCATCGCCTTGGCGTTGTCCGTAACTGCGCCCGTGACAAAACCATTCTTACCAACCGCTTCATCTACCTCATCCGCCACTCCAAGTATAAAGTCCGCGATGTATTCACCAGGTGCGAATCCGCGCCCGTCGCTACAGATTTCCACAGCTTTGGTTTCATATTTGGCGCCGTCAGCACAACATTAATTTTCTTCTGATGGCTAGTGGGCGTAGCACTATCAGCTGTGATCGCGACATACGGTAGACCGCGAAGTGCTTCCACTAACTTCGCCTTCTCTTCATCAAAAGCTTCAGTAAAAAGACGCCCAGAAACTAGCTTCCGCGTCGGCATCTCCAGCCCAAGACCCCGACCCTTTAACGTTGCGTCGCGAAATGTATCTTCTTCAACGATACAAAATGGAGCCCCGGTGTTGATGATGTGGTTGCAGATCATCTTGTTAAATTCTTCTTGAGTCAATGGTCCTTCAGCATCATCATCGCTCGAAGACGTAGTGTCGATGCTTGTGCGACGCTGTTTGCGTTGCTGTTCCTCCTCGGTAGCATCTAGATAGCTCCGTCTCTCTCTCGGACTCCACTCGGAGCATTTCTTCAGGATGTGACGTTCTAATGTCTCCACTTTTGCGTTAGGGATCATCTCGTGGCAGCGTTTACAGTGTGCGTCCTTTGACTCTTCAAAGCCGTCGAAATTGAAGAAGCTGGTGGGCGGTGTCAGCGTCACCACAGATGAATGCGGTTGGGTCTCAGTAGGAGCGTCGGCCGTTGAAGTTTGCCGTTTGAAAAGATGGCGCGAAGTCGAAAACTATGTGCGACACCTAAAAGGTGAGTCTAAATCAGGGTAAAACACTTAAATGTAGGATTGATTTGCCTAACCTAGGAGCCAAAGAATTTTGTCAGACAGAATCGTCGATTTTATCTGCGAAATGCCATACAAAACGGTTTTCGCGGCCAAACGTTTTGCCTGAAGTACAACACTCGTGGACCACGAGTACAAGCGATAAGCGAGCGAATTGCAACCAGTCCGAGTGATGTATTACCTGCAGAAAGCTATACGCAAAAACAAATGTCATGCTACCCAATTCCTGACCTGGGTCCTGAACGACGGCTGCTATTGACCGCTGAGGTGAAATATCCTAGGGGTTGCTATGGCGATGCCTTCAGAATATTTGGTATTTCTCCAGCTTCGAGTTGCAACATTAACTTTCCCTGTGAGGCATCAACGCGACTCCACCGATCTGATCAATTCGGGGACGATCGGTGCAATCATAGCCACGAAGATCACAATCATGTGTAGCTTGAGCACTAAGCCAGCAACGACCATCACAAAGAGAAGCGTCCAGAAAACGCTCCACCATTTGCTACTGCTCGTCTTGTCTACATATTTCTTGAGCCGCGTGGAATGTCCACGTATCTGGCCTTGAATCTGGCGCTGTTCACGACCTTGACGTTCCAATGCCTCATTCTGCTGCTGGAGCTGGTTGGCTAGTTGTTTAATGCGCTTGTTGGCGGATTTGCTGTGTGCCGCAAGCGCCTCGTGCAGCTGGCACATTTGTTGCATACTCATCGCCAGTTGCTATCAACCTCATCATCAACAACAGGAGTAGCTTGAGTGTTGTCCTTTAGTAGATCCGCAGCAAATCCACCCAAACTCACGATTTGAAAACGCACGGTGTACTTCGAGAGCCATTGGTTCGCCACTGTAGGCATTTGGTCACGGAAGCAGTAGAACTTAATGCACCAATCTGCAGAATTGAAGTACATCTGCAAACACTTTTGTAAACGAAGTGTCAACTCCCCACCAACGACCACTAGCATTTTCATGCCATCAGCTTTAGCATCGTCTGCGAGGTTTTGGTGGAGCATATTCTCGAGCGTGCGATCCTCTCGTGTGACCTTCGTTCGCAGATCCCAACCAGCTTTTTCAAACCTCTTCACATCTTCTGTCGGTAACTTGGTAGTGCTGCCTCGAAAGAATATAATGTCGTCGTCAAAACGCGTGAGCAGCGTAGTAACTTTGAAGCGTCCAGCGGGAATAAAGCCGTGAGTTCTTCCAGCGAAAACTCGCTGGGTAGCGCTTGCACGTGAGCGCGTACATCCTGGTTGATAGCATCAAGATCTGCGAAGACGTATTTTGGTGCTGCCACAGCTGAGCTCATGACCGCGTCGCAAAACGAAAAATGAGTTATGCGAGCTAAGCGTGTGCCGTCCGGGATATGATGTATCCGAATGCTAGAGGAGCAATACCTTGATTGATGCTACAACCATCAATCAAGGTATTGCTCCTCTTGCGGATCGAGCTCTCCATCAATCAGCGATAGGCTTGTAAAAAAATTCCTCGATCCGCAAGAGGAGCAACACCTTGATTGATGGTTGTAGCATCAATCAAGGTATTGCTCCTCTAGCGGATCGAGCTCTCTATCAATCAGCGATAGGCTTGTAAAAATTTCGACACTACGAGGTTACTCATGGACCAGGTGCGTTTTTATCGTGGGCTACCTTTCAGCATGAGTGATTGAACTGCCCCCAAAAGTATCAGTCGTCTCGCAGGTTGATTTTTATAATCGGAAGTTATTCACTGTTGTGACTCAGAGACTCTCGGCAGATGAAGTCAAGAAGCACAGAAGCCACGATCGCCAAAGTCGAGCGCAGATTATTGCCTTCACCGCGCAACAAGCCGGCGCCTATTTTGTTTAGCTACTCAGTCCATCTCACTCCCTTCCGTGCTGTTGTCACGTAACCACTGGACCATGTCCGGGTGCCCGTTCTCGTTAGCTAGATCCATCGCCAACGTTGTACATCCTTCTGTGCGATTCGCGTGGAGAATTTTACTACGTCCAGGTGAGCCTTTTTAGCAGCGAAGTCCATCGCATCGGTAGAACATCCCTCCGAGCGATTTTCATGCAGTCACTTCACTACGTCGAGGTAGCCGTTATCGGCGGCTAAGTCCATCGCCTTGTACGTACACTCGTTTTAGTTTGGACGATGCACGTGCATCCATTTCACGATGTCGAGATGTCCCTCGATGGCAGCGATTTCCATTCATTGCGCAAGCGCTCCCTTCATTGGTATTTGGATGTAGTCACTGTACCACTTCAAAGTACCCACACTCAGCAGCTCAATCTAGTGCTTCTTCGGTGCACCCTTCCGTGCGGTTGGTATGGAGCCACTTAAGTATCTCCAGGTGACCTTGACAAGCGTCGAAGTCAATCGCATCCGTTGCACATCCTTCAAAACGGTTGATATGCAGCCACTGCACCACATTCAGATGACCATGTTTGGCAGCCTGATGCATCGCTGCGGCCGAGCAGCCCTCCAGGCGGTTAGCGTGGAGCCACTTAACTACGTCGAACTGACCGGGTGTGACAGCCAAGTCCATTGCGTCCATCGTGCCCTCCATCATCGAACCGTATTCAGTAAGGACCCGCAAACTCCCATCTGCGGCCGGTGGGTCCAGTACGAACGTTGCTGGCAACAGATATTCTTGCACGAAGCGAAGCACAATAGCAGGGAGCGCCGTTGCCTGAAGGCCGCAAAGGGGATGGCGCCGAGGGTCTCCGATGAAGTTTCGTTGAAGTTTAGTTTGTCCTCGATAGCTACTAATCGCGTCGGCAGTCGGATGAAGGTCTAGACGAGTCTCGATTTGGCCAAGACGGGGCGAGATTGCACCCGTACGGCCCAAACTCTGCAGGTACTCGCGTTGATACGCGCCCATGAAATCCTCAGCCATCCGAAGACGATTGCGTCAGCTGCCGTAAAGACCTTGATATGGAAGGTAATGGTGCTCGGCATCTGCACAATATTCCCCAATGATGCTTGTGCGCATCGTGAAATGCGAAAGAGTCACGGCTCAGAAGAAACCCACACGCGTTGCAGACAACTCTTTGCGCCATCTTGGAGAAGCGAAAATGAGAATTAGGTTTGCTCACCTAATCGAACTTCGAAGTACTTCGTGTACTTTCCAACTGTACAAATTTTTACTTGGATTAAAAAAGTTGGTTTTTATATTTTGCTGTTAACGCCGGTGGCACTCAGGGCGAGCGCTGCATCAACCCCGCTTACCGGGTACTCCTCCATCCTACTCGGCGGCTCCTAAATTAATTGGATTAAACAATCCTCGGGCTGCAGGTGTGCTAGAGAACATCATGTTAGTTTTGAATCGGCATTTTTGATGTCACCACAGTGTTGGAGTACCGTATTTCAACGAGATAGTCGTCTTGTCTTATAGGCACTTGAAAAAACTGGCTAATCCTATTGAAGCAGGAGTTGGCGAGATGACAATGCAAACAACAAGAGTTTGGGATTAACACACATGACGTGGTGTACAGTTAGAATGCTACGATTCGCCGCTCGATCCGTCCGTGTCTTCATCATCCCAAGCATTCTCCAACGTCACCACCGCTTCCATCCTCTGCTTTTCCGCAGGAGTGGGTTTCTCCAGCATGAGCAGATCATTTTTCGTGTACTCCTCCCTATATGCAGCAGCTTGTCGGCCTGCTGCAGCGCCAGTTGGAACTTCTTGGCGCTTTTTCTCGGTATCACGTCGTGCGCGTACAGCTTGTAGTGCTCCGTGAAGGACGCCACGTTGCGCGGGGCGATCTCGACCACCGAGAAGTTGAAGTTGACCAGGAATAGGACGATGCAGTGACGCCGGAACCGGAACGAGCCCGTCACCGCGTCCGGCACCGGCATCTTCGTCGGCGGAGGCACGACCAGCGATGCTACCAACTTAGCGTCCGGCCGGATGCCTGCCTGCCGCACCGCATCCCAAGAAGTGAAGAACACGCCTGGCCACCACGGGAAACTCTCCACCCTGGCCCAGACCACGTCCAAGTCGCGGAGCAGCATCACCTGTACCACCGCGTCCAGCCGGCCCTTGAGTTTCTTCGCTCTCGGAGCCACCAACCGATGTCACTCCTGCACGCAACTACCGACGCGCACTCTAGTGCCAATCCGACTTTGAGGTCGCTATCCAACGTCACACGACTTTCAAACTCTTTCTCACCCCTGTCGCTGCTGCTTGTGTTCTTGCCCAACGGTGATATCGGTGCTCTTCAACGGTTTTGAAGAGATTTTTTGAAGAGCAAAACACACGCCACCCTTCCAAGAGAGCTCTTCGTAGCAATTCGCTACAGTTGCTCCACCTTGGCCAACTTAGCCTTCGCATGCTGCTCTGTTATCTTCACGCGGTGTGGCCGCCCGTCTCAGTCTTCATGCCTATCTATCAAGCTGACCAGTTTATTCACCCGCATGTACTCACTGTGAGGCTCACAGGCTTGGTGAACAGATCAGTTGGGTTCCACTTTCCGATTACACCGAAGCCAGTGAAATGCATTGTATGATTGTTTATCGACTTCCTTCTGGATTAATTCACGCTTCCTACTTCATTAGTGGAAGATTTGTTATGGCTTAAAAATCTACTAACCACACCAGATACTTCTTGGCAAAGCGTTGGTATTTTGTGTGGTTACTCTTGGGGTCAGCTACTTTTCCTACGGCGGGGTACGAAGTTGATGCCCTAAAAGTGCTAGGACTGCCACCATCACAATCACACCAATAAAAACTATGGTGTCTTCAAAACCTTTCTGGTTATTCAGCGCCGCCTCGAGTTTCTGCGAGAGTGCATTAACTTTCTCCACCTCTGCCTCGACTACGTCTCGCTGATCACGCCAACGCCAATCCAAAGTCCGTTTCAGCTGCTGGCACTCAGTTTCGATCATGCGGCCGTGCTCAACGAGTTGATCCTTACAAGCGTCATCGAGCATAAATTGATGAGATTCCATTTTGTCTTCCAGATTGGAACGATTTGCGGACACCTTCGCTTTCAATCCAATAAACTCCTCTTGCAAGTGCTGCACTTGTTGCTCCAATTGAGAAGTGCTTATCAGCAACGTTTTGACGTATCCGCCCAAGTAAATGTTTTGAAAGCGAGATGCATACTCTGAGCGAAATCGATCCGCCACTTCACTCCCTTTGTCACGAAAACAAAAGAGCTGCACGCACCATCCAGCGTTGAAATGCATTACCACTCGGTCCCGCAACGAGAGAGTCAGGTCTCCTCCACCCATCACTACCAACGTCTTCTTACCACCACTCGACGCTCCATTATCGCTGGCCGCAAGATTTCGTTTGAGCAGATTCTCGAGTGTGCGGTGTTCACGCGCGCTTTTCGGCCGCAAATCCCATCCAGCACTTTTGAAAGCTTCCACGTCCTCCACCTTCATCCGGAAGTAGACTCCACGGTAAAACGCAACTGACCCATTGGGGTGTGCAAGCAGCTTGGTTAGCTTGTGCGCGTCAAGCGGGAACTGACGTGCCAGAGCCTCTGTCGAGAAATCGCCAAAGTGGGCTTGCATGTGTTCGCGCACGTCCTGGTTGACGTCGAGGTCCGCGAAGACGTACTTTTGCGCCGGCATTGGAGGATTCGTGCTCCAGCCGCAAAGAAAAATGATTTTCAAAAGCGTGCGGCGTGCGCAGCGTCCCAGATAGGCAGTTGAGTTTTAGTCGTTCTTGTCGAACCCTGCTTGCAAGCAGCTTAGCTCCATATATTATTCATGCGTTGGCTCCTCGGGACCGTTCGAGCCATCACAACACTAACCACAATCACTAGTGAGCTGATAGCCACGTGAACACCCTGAACCATTCAGGCTCTCTTCCTAATACATATCGTTGGCCTACGAAAGGCAGCAAAACTTACCTTCCGAAAACTCTAAACCCCTTGGTGGTCTCTCAAGTCATGCGCCAGCAGCGACGAGTCGGCCGTAGGCGGAACTTGGTAGCGAGGCGAACCCCACACCGTGTGGGTCCGCGAAGGCGGCGACAGCTTATGGTACTTCATGCGGCGCACGCGTGTGCGGATGACAGCCAACAGTAAGAAGAAGACACCACCCAGCAGGCCCAGCATCATGAACTCGCTGTACGGAGAGTTTTGCGTGTTGTCCGCAATTGAATTCGTGTTCGTCGTCGTCGCTACCGTCACCGGTTCGGTCTTGCTGCTGCAGTGCTCAATCAATTTGCCTTCCGTCCCCAGAGTACCGTTGCCCCAGATCTTCGTCAGCAGCGACACGGTCGGTCGTGCACGCAGCACATTGGGCTGAACCTCCGACCCATTGTTAAGGTCGGTGTCGATCGCACGCGAGGCACTGAAGAGTCCAAAATACTCTTCCGACAGGTATCCCAACGGGAACTGTCCGTTCTTGACTAGACCAAGGTTGTGCTCGTCCGGGTTGCCAGCTTTCCACCACTCGTCGCTGTACTCGAAGACGAATCCACCGACAATGGCTTGCTCATCCAGTCCATCGGTCTGCTGAAAGTTGTTCTGCATGGCCAATGTCTGCTGGGTCAGTAGATCCGCAACGTAATTCAGCTGCATGGTGTCACCGATGCCCTTGTCGGATGCGTACGGGTATCCATACTCACTGATGAGCAGCGGCTTGCCACCCGGGACCGCCAAGAACTTGGGGATCACCGATCCAGGGTAGTCAGTCTGGTAGACGTTCGACCCCACAGGTCGACGTCCGCGCCGAACTTTTCACCAGCCACGAAGGTCGCTCCACCGTCGTCCACAAAAGTGGTGGTGATGATCTTCTTGGCTTCGTTGTTCTCTTTCAAACCGCGACGCACCGCACTCGTGAGAGCTTGGAATTTGCTCCAAAAGGACTTGTCATGGATGACTGTGATGCTGTTCATCTCCCCTCCGATGGAGTAGCCCATGACACCGGGGTGACCACCGGTTTGCTTAGCCATGAGATAGTACTCGTTAACTAAATGCTGGAAATTGGGACTGTCCTCAGCCACCTCCAGCTCCATGACGGACTGGTCGATCCAGATGGAGAAGATGGTGTAGACCGGGTCCACGTTGTCATTGAAGGCTGCGTCCAGGTAGCCCTGGTGCTGCACGTTGCTGTAGAAGTCGTAGGTTTTGACAGCGTTGGCGTTCATGAGGCGCAGGTTCTGCAGGTCCCGGAGGAAGATGGTGGGCTCGCCCAACATGTCCAGGCGGCCGGGCTTGCCGATCGGGGTGGGCGCGTAGTTGACGCCACGCACGAAGAAGTTGTGTCCGTCTTTGAGCAGGTTGCGGCCGCAGGTGGTCCACTGCGTGTTGGTGTAAGTGGACTCCATGACGTCGAAGGAGTTCACGACTTTTCTTTTCAAGGAAGGTGTATGTGTGACGTATGTGGCAAATTGTCGAGTGACACAGAAATCCAAGCGGAACGACTCTGGTGGCACGCAAGATGCTTGCAAGTCATGCGTGCCAAGTGGGACAAGCATTCTAGAATCCAGGACGGGTGGCATGGTAGGCGATAACTGCAGAAGTAGGTGGATACATAAAAGATGACGTGACACCCCGTCGAGGTAATGGCTACTCAGAATGGCGGAGCTGATGGTGACGCGCCGAGAAACAGGATGATAGCTGAAGTTTGTGTTTTCTCACCTCGCCTGAATCCATTGAGATGCAAGGCGATGACAAATTCAGTCCGGAGTGAGGACGCCAGCATTGTCGAGGTCCTCGAACTAGCTAACTAGAGTAACTAGACACATGGAAGCACCAATGTCGTTTCCTCATCCACGATGGATGCGATACAGAGAAGTCAGAACCTCCACCGAATGGCCATAATGACGGGAGAATGCCATGCGGTCCGGTCGAGCGAAAGCTAACCACAGACAGAACTACCTCGCGCGAGCTAACCTCGTCGTAGCAATTGAGTCGGGAAGATGGGAGCCCGACCACGTTGAAGTGGTTTACCACGTCAAAAGGGCCCGAGTGGCGTTACCAGGCTTGACGCGCAAAGTGCAGCCATGGGTACGTTTTTTCGAGTACCGATCACACGCGATCGATCGACGTGCCTGCATCATACAGGCTGCATGGCGGTCGATCTCGCACGTGATACGCGCGTAGTGGCTGTCTCACTCCCAGAGGGATATTTATCGCTTGACGCCACAACGAAGGCTGGACGCCACAACGAACAAAATCCATTTTGATTGGCTAAAATACTTCTTGCAGGTTTGAGTTGGAGGGCATTGGCAGTCTATCACCTCACCATAACCCAACCTAAGGGGTGCTCGCTACGCTCGCTAGTGGCACGACCCTAAGCACGCTTCGCTCGCTTTCGCTTCGCTACGCTTGGTAGCAAGGACAGGATTAGCAGCAATCTGTGGACTCCTCCCAACAGGGTATTTTAGCCAATCAAAATGGATTCGTTGTGGCGTTCAGCCTCCTTCGTTGTGGCGTCTAGCGATAAATATCCCTCCCAGAGACCGATAGACTATCGGCGATAGATAGTGTCCTCGAGGAAGTGTCCTGAAAAGTTCCCACCACTGTGGATGCCGCTCATGACCAGCAATCTATCCCTTTGCCAGAGTCAATCAAGACAGCCAGCAGGAATCACCCTCGCCTCATGACCCTCTTCTTGCTCTTCTGCCGTTGGGCCATGGCGCTTCTGCTTGGTAACGGCACCCGTTTTATTCTGCGGTGATAAGCTTCGCAGCGAGAAGCTCGGCGGGAGAAGCTCTCGCTCTCTTCTTCGCCTCGGAATGGAATGACAGGCTGCTGGATGAACATGGCGGACTTGCTCTATTACTGTAATGCAAGGATAAATACTGCTTCCTCTTCCTCCCCTACCTTCCTCTCGCTGCCGATCACTTCACACGGATGCATTTGAATTCCTACAGCGTTTCTACATTAGTTTTCTACTTCTACTACTTGTTTCAAAATACGGACTTGATACACGCCCCCAGCCGAGCAGATCCCCGTCGGAGTTGCGCTTGCTTTTTAACTTAGTTTGTGGCACTGTCTGTGGCAGTCATGGCAGGCAGCGCAGCCCCACTCCCGATCGTCACATCTACACGGCGCTGTGCGAGATCTCGTCGATGAAGTGCTCCAGAAAGAACAAATCTTCCTCGTACAGGTCCACGGGCTTGTCGGACGGCTCCATGTCGATGGCGGCGCCCTCGATCATCATGTACTCTACAGCGGCGTCCATGCCGATGCCAATGTCCAGCTCGGCGTCCATCCACGAGTAGATGGCTGCGTCATCCACCGAGCTGTCTACGAAGCCATCAATGCCGCGCGGGCTGCCCGAGTTTAGGGCCGGCGCCATCATAGCCTTGACAAACGGCGCCGGGGCCGTGTTGGTCCCGGGCAGCGGCTTGGCGACCGCAGGGCGTTCGGCCTTGACGACCTCACGAGGTGCATGAGCCGACGAGACTTTGGTCGAGGCGGCACGGCGCGAGCTCTTGGCCGGGGCGAGGCCGCGCGGCCCTGCTGGCCCTGCTTGCGGCGCTGCTCCATGCGGCGCTGGTTCGTGTTGGCCTTCTGGCGGTGGTACTCGCAGAACTTGTGCAGCTCGCCGTTGCGCTTCTCCACGCGCCAGCTCCAGCACTTCTTGCTCGGGTAGCCGCAGAGCAGCGGCGAGCGCTTCTGGTTGTGGTCCACCAGGGCGCCAGCGGTCTGCATGGCCAATGGGGACACGTGCGGCGGCATGGGCTGCAGCAAGTTCGTGGCGTACGTGGGTAGCATCTCGCTAGTGCAGAAGGATGTGGTGACCATGGTGCCAATGTGGGTTTTGTGTTTGTGTGTGGGTTTTGGGGTGCACAGAGGACCGGGGCGCCCGTTACTGCGGTTGACGGCAAAAGCGCAAATGGGCACCGGGCCGCGTAGCGTCTCGGCCCCAGCAACGGCGTCCAGTGGCTCGGGAGGAGCCTGGAGAGGAGCCGCAGGGGCGATTTTTGGACGCAGGTGCTCCGGACCTGGTGCGGAGTGCCGAATGGCCCGTCGCTCGCGCCGGCCGCGCTCCGGCGCGTTCCCGCAAGCTGCTGGGGCGCGAAATACTTTCACTCGGAGCGCAGCGCGCTGGACAGAGCCTACCCGGCTTCAGTGACTGGGATGCCATCATGCCTGAATCCACGTTTACTATTGTTGCAACTGATGTCTGTCAGTACAGGGGTCCGTACTGCCAGTGGCCACTGCGTACAAGGCTGACATGCCACGCTGTGCAAATCTCTATGCAGTAATATTGTTGAAGCCGTGGGAGCTGCTGCAGCCAATCAGCGCGCGGCGCCAAGCATCTTTGCGCTCCAGCTGCTGGTGGCTGTGTGGCTCGCATAACGGCCACTTGCCTGTCGTCGTCCTACGGCTGCCTGCCTTGCAGCCACCACTGGCCCAGCGCAGTCCACGTTGCTGCTACGCAGTCTTCCTCCCTCGCTACACGCTGCGTCGCGTTGCGGCTGCGCTGCTGCGCTTTCGACGCCAGTCCCTCGCCCGGGCGGACTAAGATTCGACGTAGACGATCCACACAGCATGACTGTCCCATGCGCGCTGAGCACACCTCATGTGTCGAGATATCATCGAGGTTAATCGGCCAAAAACCAGCCGGCCGACGAAACGCGCGCAATGTCCACCGAGGCGAAGACCTCACTGCCTGCTGGCCTGATCGTGGCGAACACTCTGCGAGCAATGACCACCAAGCACTTGACCGCCGCCCGCGCTGCTCGACAAGGGCAACAAGTTTGGCGTGGCTCACCGGCACGGCAACCGCTGCTAAAGTTCGAAAATCTGACCAATCCACGCGCGGCAAACGCGATCCTTTGTAACTCACCCAATCACGAGGGCGGTACTTCACACTGACTTGGTCTCACTATTGGACGCAGAAACAAGCCACATGGATAACTTTCACAAAATTTGGCGCCGTCGGCGGGCATTATATGGCGCTCAGTATGGCCCCCTCTGCCGCTTCGTTCCCACCCTCCTGCCTCGTCTGCCCCGCAACTGAGCTCGGCGCCGATTTGCTGCCGGGACCCATCGGTCTGCCCTCGGCTCAGTGTCTGCGCTGCTGCCAATCCCCCACCGCCGCAGCTGAAACTGGCCCATGGTGGAGTAAGCACGGCATGGTGGTGGTGGAGTAAACAGAGAGGCATCGAGACCTCGGTGCCGACGGCGTCGGCCTTCAATGCGACACGACTCGAAAACGCGTCGCGGGTGTCACGCTCCGGTTCCATGCTTTCGGAAACTTCCGTTGGACGATGGAACGTGAAACGAACGGTCATTGTCGGTACCCTGCCTCGTCTCGATGCTCATCATCTGCCACGGCAGACGAGCTCCAAGACGCGTCGAGTGGAGTCATTCCTCCCATGGGGCAGACACGCCAACTCCCGAGAGTGCCCCTTCTTGGCCATCGGTCTCTGCTTCGCTCGTGCCATGCTCGTGCATTGCGAACACGCCGCTGCGGCCTCCACGTTGAAGCGCTCCCTCTCGATGGGCAGGGGCCGTCTCCGGTCTGACGCAACGGACGAATCTCTCTCTTCTCACACACATTGCATTCTTGGGCCATTTTCGCTACACTTCAACCGTGTGCACGGCCCTCTTTGTTGTGTCCTTCCCGTGTGGTCGCGCTGCGCCTTGCTTCCTTGCTTCATCTGCTTATAAATGGTTATCGGAGAATGAACTGAATCTTGAGCGTCCCGCGCGTCGCCGCGTGCGCCAAGGCCGCCTCGGCACGCTCCAGCGGGTACACGCCGTGAATATACTTTTGCACGTCAATCTTGCGCTCCTGTAGCAGTCGCAGCGCCCACGGGATCGGCCCGCACCGCGAGCCCACAATCCGCAGGCGCTTGCGCTGCACGGCGCGAACGTCCACCGACGACCGCTTTACCGAGCACGTCGACTTCATAACCACCGTGCCGCGCTCGCGCACCAGTCGAACTGCCATTGCGACGCCGCCGGGGGTGCCTGTGCTCTCGACGCACACGTCGAAAGGTGTCGTCTCGTTGACGATCCGGTCCGTGAGTGCAGCCATTGCACTCTCTTCCCCGCTGGCCAGAGTGTACACGGTGGTCACGAAATGCTTGGCCAGCGCAAGCTTCTCGCGGTGCTTCCCCACGAGCGTGACAGACTTGGCTGCGCCGGTGGCGTGCAGCACCTCGGCCACCATGAGCCCGAGCTTGCCATCTCCGAGAACCACGACGTGGTCGGAGGGCTGGATGATCTGCTGCTCGAGAATGCGGCAGGCTGCCGCCAGAGGCTCAGCAAATACGGCGTGCGAGTCCACGACGCCGTCGGGGACCTCGTAGAGGTTGGCAAGTGGTAGTGTAATGTACTCTGCAAAGGCGCCATCCTTGTGTACAATACCCAAACAGGACCGATTGGGGCAGTGGTTGCGACGCATGATCTCGTCTCGAGTCAACCTGTCCCCGGAAGTGCAGTGCTTCGACGTGCAGCGCGAACAGGTAGCGCAGTTCGGTGCGTCACAAGGAATGTTAATCTCCCCACTACGCGCTTACCAATCCAAGCTTCCCGCGCGTTAGGGTCGCCAGCGAGCTGCGCTCCAAGCTGACGCACAATGCCCACGAATTCGTGGCCTAATGCGCCCTTGAAGCCAGGCTTGTAGTTGTCGATCATTTGCAGGTCTGTGCCACAAATACCAGCACGAACCACCTCGACCAGTGCCTCCTGCGGCCCTGGCGTCGGCACAACGAGGTCGTTGACCAACACGGGCGGCATCCCATTGCCCTGCAGACACAAACCCCTCATAAAGCGCGGCTCTGAATGTCCTTCTGTACCAGACCCTACTCCACTCCAATCGACGGAACGATTGGCTCGTGTTACCGCCTTTCCCAAGACCAAGCATGTTGAGTTTGTGAAGTTGCTGTGGCTGCACGATGACCTGTGGCATTTTGAAGTTGGGATTCACGAGTGCCAGGAACTCTAGGAACAGTTGACTCTGCACTGCCTTCATTGGTATGACGTCCGAGCGTAGCCACCCCACGAAGGCGTTGTTATGTCTTGAATCAGTCTGTACCGGAGACGGTGCATTGCCGTAGTCAGTGTCTGCCAACTTGCTGCGCTTTATCGACGTACTTCGCACATACTTGTCCTTGAGCTGTACCACCAACCCAGGCATGCAATCTGCCTCTGGTTCCTTTTTCATGACCTGTTTCATCGGTGGTGACTCCAATTTCTTGGCCACCAATGGACTGTCGACTCTAAAAACCTGTGGATGGTGTCTGAACAAGTGTCTCTTGAGACTATAAACCCTGTTGCCCATGGTCACTTGGCACAAGGTGCAGACCACATGCGCCTTCTCAGTCGGCACATTGGGCTCTGCAAGACCTCCCGGACTGGACACTTGAGGGGCCACGAAAAAGTCTCTGGGCGACGTGAACGCCTGCGTTGCAAGGAACGCCGCCGGGATATTGACGAGCTCTGCACAGGTTTGCGGACCTCCTCCTCAGCCATCTCCACGTCCACCTCCATCTTCTCAGGCTTGATGGTCACGTCCGCCAAAGCTGAAGTTGCGGCCCAAAAGTTGTCGTCGTTGGGCGTAGGTGGCGACGTGATGAGGTTGGCGATGCTCATCTGCTTGTTTGGTGCGCGCAGAGTGCAGATTGTGTCCGAAATGGCCTCGTCGTCCAGCGGCTCGTTCAGGATCGAGCGGCGCTTGCGACTGGTCGGAGACGCGTCCAACGGGTCCGCGACCGGCGAAAGGTGCACCCCAGAGTCGCCAGTTTGCGCTTCTTGGGCCCGGACGGAGAGGACGCGCTGCTGTCCATGCTGTCGCTGGAGCTACGGCGGCTGCTGGAGCTGCTGCCCAGAGGCGACGCCGTCGCCATCGCCGAGCACTGCACAAAACGCTTTGCGTCTTCTGGAGGATCTTGCCGTCTGTCTGATTTATTTGGCCGATGAGTAGGACGACGAGCAATGATTTGATTCCGATTGACTCGGCAAATGTATTGATTCTGAATGTACCCATCTCAGTTTTTGCTGTAGCCATGACTTGCAGAAACTATTACCTTTGGAAAACGCTTGGAAAGTGGTGGTACTCGAAGCAACGTCTTTTTTCAAACATTTTTCTATCGCCAAGAACCGCAAAATTTTTCCAATTTCAGGATATTCTTATTTCGAGGTGTGCCGTTTTAGTGGTACCACAACAATTTGCTGTCAAAAGCAATTCTCCATCTACATGTATTCATCCTCTAAATCACGCAACAGCCAACTAGTTGCTGCAAGAAGCTCATCAATGCCGTCGCCAACTAAAGCATCTTGAATATCGGTTACCTACGCTTAAAAGCAACAATTTCAGTATTTATTTACCTTTGAAATATCATTATTTTTCTTTAGATTTGAGATCCCGTGAAACAAAATGCGACTTATCTACATTTTGTTAGTTTTGAAACCAAGCATACCACGTGATACCTCGATGTCTTGCGGTCATTTTAAGCCCTAGCTTGTCCCAAAATATTTAGTGGAAGTGGTTGAGATGTCCATTACAAAAACTCCGGAGAAATTTAAAAGTGCAAGATTTTTTTTGGTTTGTTATGACTGGAACAATATACTGCTCACGCTAGATGCTTTTTTAGTGGTGTCTTGGACTCGAAGCCTTCAACAAACACGATTTTGACATAAGTGTCAAATCGTTTCACCGAACTCACATAAGCACCAAATCGTTTTACTACCCTGTTTTAACTCGGAGGTTTCCTTCCTCGGTTTCTTTCTTGTGGCTTCAGTTGCTTAGTCGTCGATGGGCTTTGCTGTGTGTCTTCCGCAGCCGCCATTGCGTCCTCAAGCTGCTCGACAAATGAAGGCACTCTCCTCGGCGTCTTGACACCGTTCCGCCTCTGGGGCCATCTCGGTGCGATGTTTCAGGCGTGCTCGCTTAGTGTTCTTGGATTGTGCAGCTTCTGACTACGGGGCACCACGCGCGGTAGACATTGCTCTCTCTTCACCGTGTTCACGTCCCTGACGGTCTCCTTGAACGACTGACTGGCTGGCTGGCGCGTAATTTATCGGTCATAAAAATAACCTCTGTTTCTCGAAAGTTCGTTTAGGTACGAAAATGAATGGCCCAACTTCAAACGGCCGTATCTCAAAATCAGCAAAATGTATCCGCTAGGACATAGGTACGGGACACTTTTTGGGCCCAACATAGGAGACCAAGATTCGATGCACTAAGACCAGATACGTAAAGTAAAAGGAAAACGTAGTTTGCCCGTGCCGTTCAATTGACCGGATAAGGCGTGAAAGGCACCGAGTTTGGCTCGTGAACAACCTGGTTTCGCGAAGGCCACGGTCCGGGACAGTATGAAATACTTTTATTTTATGTAGGTGTTTGTAGCAAAATCACCGGCTGTACACTTCTTCAACCTCGATTTGGAGACCATTTTGGCTCCCTTTCGCTTTTGACTGCTCGATTTTGCTATGCCAAACTCCGATGAGTTAGTGATGCATCTCCCTATCGATGTACCTACCTCGTCGTCAGTTTGTAGTCAAAATGAAATGTTGTGCAGGACACCTTTGTAAACATCACCATAATGGCATATTATGTGTATACGATCAACTTGGATATGCGACATGTGTAGAATTGATTTTAGCTCAGTTAGTATGGAAATTTACATCATCTTGTACCCCGTCCAAATTCTTTTTTTGGAAGTTAGCAGGAATGTAGCCTGCACCAAAATAACCTTCGATGTATCCTGAATGCGTTGATACCCTCCTGGGCCGCAGCCAAGAAAGGCAACGCAACGAAATCGCAACGACAAAAATCAGCAGCTTATTAGAGTTACTATCGGAAAGCGGTCTAAATATACACCATCTTTCTACCCGTCAAATGCCGACTTTATTTGAAGTAAGCAGGCTTCGCCTGAATGATAGTGAAGATTGATGACTTCTAAATGCGTTGGTGCCCTCCCGGGTCGCAAACAAGAAAAGCAACGCAACGAAATGACGACGACAATTTTGTTTAGCTTATTAGAGTTACTATCGGAAAATGGTGTCCCGTATCCCTGGCGTCCCGAAACCATGCCCGAACAGATAGATAAGTCGCATTTTGTTTCACGGGGTCTCATTTATTTAATATTCCTTTATATTATAAATGATACTTAACAAAATGTTTTATAATATTATTATCTATATGCAATATCCATGGAAAGCTCAACCTACCTATATGGACTTCTATAACATGGCATCAGAGATGGACAGGAAAGGTTTTAATTTGCGCTGATACTCTATCGATAGGAGAGACATGCGTATTGGTGAGGAAATCCAGCGAGTATTCATAGAGGAGTTGTGTAATACACAACGACAGAAAATGCCGGCTCAATGCAGACTTCACACAGATCGAACTGGAAGAATGTGACTTTCCATAGTTAAGCACCCTTTGGAGGGATATTTGTGGATTTATATTCCATACTAGAGAGGTTTTGACGCTAGCAATTCCTAGTCCCCTACCTTGTCGAGATCGAAGACACAAATTATAAATCAAGAAGGCACTGTTTCACGTTTCGAACAAATCCCAGTCCATTCTTTTAGAAGCATGCTTTGCATTAAGTAACGAAGGTGACGAACGCCAACTGGCAGGACGAATCGCTGGTGCTCCTCTAAGAGAGCTAGGGCTCTCGAGGTCAGCGCACCACATTCGCTTTTCTTCTCAAGCCCATAAAGATGCTATATCCTCACAACCCCCAAGCCTTCTCGTCTGACACCTGCCGCCATCACAAAGCAGCGTCTGCACCAGCAGCCACCGCAAGCCGCGCGCTCTCAAAGCAGAAGATCAAGCGTAAAAAGTTTAGCAAGAACGATGACCTTGTGCTTCTCGTCAAGTAAACCCTGACCACCCCTTTGCGTGCGCTCGGGGTGGACTCATGGACGCGTGGACGACTACGTCTACAAAGGTTATCAGTGTGGAGGACTTCACAAAGCAGGAAATTACGGGAAAGTCAGCCCAAGCTCGGTTTAGCGTGCTGCTCGATAACCACCGAGCTTGTGAAAAACGGTCTGTAGCTGCATTCGGTATCTCGGAGGAGTACACAGAGACGCATCAGTTAATCGACGAGCTAGCGGTAGCGGTAGATGAGCACATGTGCGATGAAGCTAAGAAGACGCTTGCCCAGGAGGAGAAGATAGAGGCCGACGAGAACACAGGCAAGATGATGCGTGAGGAAGCTGTGTGTCGCTTGAAAACTCGAAAGAAAAGATTGATTGGCCAGGAATCCGAGGCCAATTCACCGCGCAAGCCCACCATTTACAAAATTATGCGTGAGGATAATGACAAGGAGCGCCAAATGCGGGCGGACCATTGGCAACAGAAACAAGAGATGCATCGTCGCAAGAAAGATATGGAATTGCCGGACGCAAAGAAGAACGAGAGTTCAAAATTCATCTTGCTAGATTAGAAAACGAGCGTTACGAAAATCTTTTACAGCTAGCGACGCCGAACAAGCGCAGAGAAAACGATGATGGCGAAGGGTTTAGCGTTTTTAGCTGGTAGGTATTCGCGCAAACTAGGCGGTTTAAGACCGAAGTACTTGCTGATTTGGTTTCCGCCATAGTAGCAGTTGTGGCAGTTGGTTAAAAGCATGGCAACTTTGACGACCTTACCCATGGGGGACAAGCGAACCTTCTGCTGTTTTTGTAGTCGATGAATGGCCACAAAGTCTTCATGCACTTGAAGTTCCATTCCACAGACTCACGTAGGCGGCTCATCTCGCGATTGAACTCGTTCTGAGCGGCGTCTGAGCTGTTTTCTTTGTAGCCACTCACCAGGTACTTGCGCACCCCATACGCTAGATCACCGTAAAAAAATTTCCCTCGAAGACTTCTTGGCGGCTATCACATTGATCCAACAAACCACTCTCACACAGCATCGTGATATCATGACGATGACCCTCCATCGGCCCCCAAACGGGGATACATAAGCCGTCAGGTGCTGTCACTGCTTGATAATTCAAGCCGTGATAGCGCTTGTGTCCACTGTAAAGATGCTTCTGTAGGTTTTCCCCTGCAGAACCGACACGCCGATGTGCGGGGCGGCATACCCCCAGTTTTGTCCCGTCCGGAAAACCAAAGGCGCCTTCGGTCGGTGACCCTTTGTTTTTATTGCTTCGCAATACTCATCCATCCGATCAGCAATGATAGCCTCAGCTGAGTAGAGTTTTTCCGTGAACTCATCGTGCACGTGGTCGATCATATGCAAGAACACCCGGTAGAGCCATTCCCTTTCTCGTCCAAACGTTTTCATCATGTCATAGTGCCGCTTGGGACATGCGAGGCGTACCAGTATGACGCACAGAGCGTCGAGGCCTGAGCACGAGTAGTCACTTGACGTCACCACGATCTCAGGAACCCGAAGCAAGGAGCGCAGCTCATAAACGCCCGCAACGTTAAAGCGAAATTCTAGCTCGTTGTTGGCATCAGAGTAGCCAGCCAAGTCAAACTTTACGTTAGAAATCACTGGTCGCTTGACGTAGTCATGAATATATAGGAAACGAAGCTTTTCTTGCGCCACATGTACGTGTTGCTCGTGATGTACCAGCGTAGCAGCTCGGTCTCCGTCGCCATGACGGAACGCTGGTTGGACTGCTACGGAAGATTGGTTGTGAGAGGTTTCGAATCCGAAAAACCATTCCTGAGAATATCAAATTCTGTTGACACTTAGAGCTCCAATTCCTGGTTCAGGCTGCTGTTTGCATTTTTCATGGACAGCAACGATGAAGGAACTAAGAATTGCAGTCTTCGAAACCTCTCTATTGTATCAGACGGGATTTAGTCACACCACACCTATCTTTGTAAACCGTGCGCGACTAGTTGGTACCGATGTTATATTCTATTGATCGGGTATTCCTTGTCTGGGGATAACCAATGAGGGAGATTATCGAGTGATATGGAGTAATTAATGTACCTCGGGATCTCAAATGTGAAGAGTGATACAAAACCTATCAATATCACTGTTTAGAGGTTCTTAACTGCTGAAAAGTCCAATTCGTACCAGTCAAATGAATTACGGCCTACCTGCCTAGCTGTCGATAGTCCAATTGCAATGTACAAATCGGCTGAAAAGGTCCTCCTGAATTCGTTTGGAAGAGATGCGTTATCTACTTGAGGCCCTGCTTCATCGACAGCAAATCGCCTTCGCCTTAATAGCCAATAGTCGCGGTCACCACTGTCTCCTCACGAACAAGCAACCCAACTGGCAAGTGCAGCGTGGAGATCGCACATAGTTGTGGTTTATGCCATCTGAGTGGCGTCGCTATAACTCCTCTGCCGGACACGTGCGATAAATCAATGCCTGTGATAGATAGTGAAGCAATTTCAACTTCATTTGGCCCTTCAAGCTATCTGTCCTCGACCCTTGGATGTTTTATGGTTGCAGCGGCACATCGGTAGTTTCTGAGCGTCACGCGCACAGTCTAAGACCCAGTCTTAACTGCACGCCACGTGTGCGGTGCCTGCCAGAGGTTAGGTCAGTCCATTAAGCAACGCGGTCTGGTTCGGACTGATTTGTGCGGTGCCATCTCGTGCCATCTCAATATCTTTCACCGCGCGGCAACTTTGCATGCGAGCCTGTTGACCAATATGGTCATGCACCTCATCCATTCATTTCAAGTCTGCCGGGTACTCTCATTGAGTCTTCGCTGCTCACTTATCTTTTGGCGAGGTCAGGCAATGGAAGGCGACACGATACCGGCTGCTGGTGCTGGTCAGGCAGCGGAGTTGGCTGACAGAGCGTCTGCTGACGGTGAAACTTTGGAGTCGACGCAGACCTCTATGTGTGGATCCATCGCCAAGGGCACTCGTTCGCAGACCGTGTCAGCGTTGTGGACGGTGGTTGACCCAGGGAAGACGACGCCACCAACTTCGGATGATTATTCTCGTTGGACAGTCGAGCAGCTTCGCAAGGAATGCACAAGTAGGAAGCTCCGCCTTGGTAGGAAGACGTCGGTGGGGAGCGAATCAAACGCCTCTATCAGTTTGACGAGCTACACCACTCCATGGTTTCTGCAACTCTAGCATCTGCTGGTGGTGGGTCTGGCGAATTATCGCCAGCAACCGGGAGCGGTACAACTCGCTTGTTAAACGTGTTGTTCTCGGATACGTTTGCTCCGCGCTTTGCTCGTATCGGCGACAAGCCCTCGCGTGCGCAGCTCGACGCCGGTGAAACGCACGGCAACAGTACCTTCTGGCGTGATGAAACTTCGGAGTTCAACACGAATCGCACGGACTACAACGATCTCCATAGTAGTGACGCTGGCTTTGCGGGCATCGATGTGTCTGTCTTTGTTATTCACGGTGCCGCCATGATGTATGTCATGTGGAAAGACGTCAACAAGAGATACCTGAAGGCGATGGCAAACTTCACCAAGTCAGGCGAACACAGCGACGACTTTTTGTGTACTGCGACGGCGCACTTAACACGTTCTATCTTCGGGAGTGTTTGGCAGTGAAGCTTGATCTGACGAGTTTGTAGACGGTGGCTTGTTCGAGGAGGATTAGTTTGAATCTTTGAAACGCGGACGGACCGACTCAAATGGCAAGAAGGCTTCGCCCCGGACGGCCGCAAAAAAACAGCGCAGCGACGTCGTGGAGTCTGTTAACGCGCTTGCTGCAGCTATTATTCCAGCGGAGCCTACTATTGCGGAAAAGTTGATGAGTTTACACAGCTCATATAGAAAGTGGAGCATCGAATGGAGGAGCTACAGCAGAACGGAAACGTGTCGATTGTCTTCAGTGTAGTTTGGACATCTATCGTGCTAAGCTTTCAAAACTGGAGGCGGCCGTTTATGATGAAGTGTAGCTACATCCGATCGTAGCGATTTTGATTTCGTCGTAACAGGCACCAATGAACTCACCTACGCCAACTCATCTACTTTGTTTGCAGCTCGTTGTATATTGTACGCCGGTTGGAGGCGCTTTTGCTTGCGCAGTTTGTCCACGTAAGCGTTATGGAGCAGCTCTGACTTCGACGTCCGCTCCGAATACACTTGCGATAAAGCATACAGGGGACGGTAGGCCGACATATCGTTAGCCGCTATCGTTAGGTCCGTTTTATCAGGAGCAGGTCTAGCAGCTGGTGTAGCAGCCGTATCCTCATCGTCATCCACGTCGCCACCGCTATCCTCGATCAGCCGCTCATCTATGCAAAAATTGTGCAAGACGCACGACACATGCACAACCTTCTTGACGCTTTTCACTCCAACCCGAAGTGGAGCCTTGAAAACTCGCCACTTATTCACCAATAAGCCAAACGCCATCTCAACTCTGATACGTAGTTGGCTCAAGTGGAAGTTGAAGCTGTTCCGGTAGAGACTTGTTGATCTTGATTGATTTGCTGTTTGTGGTCTGGCGAATAGCATCAACAGCGTGTTGCTGTTCGAGTAGGCATTATCACCAACTAGAAAAAGCCCCATAGGAAACGCGCTCACAGTTCTTTGACAGCTCCCACCTCACAAATGCCTGTGCGTCACCCATGCCACCAGGACTAGCACTTATCACCGCAGTAAAACGGCTACGATGATCTACACACGCTTGCACATTGACTCCATACCGTCGATAGTGCCCCAAAAAGAAAGTCGACACGCGATTAAACTTCACGGTGACTTGGAACTTGAATACAACAGAGCCACCCGTCGATTGCGCCCACACGTCCTACCAACACCGGATTACTCACCAAACTAGCAAAAGCTTTACAAGACTTGGTCTGCTCGCAACTGGACGTAGGAAAACATAATTGCAGCTCATCATGTGCTTCAATTATGTCCATAACCTGGTGAAGGGCGCTAAAAAATGCAGACTTGCTCGCACCAGACAGCGCCCGGACGGGATGAAACAAATACCCTGCGAGCCAAGAAATGAACATTTGTAGCTTGTTAACTGGAGTGAGTAGCTCCGTTCCCTGTCTCCGTCGACGAGACTGCGCTTCGTCAACGCGCAGGCTAGGGGCCAGCAAACGGAGCAACTTTTCAAATGACCTGAACGACATCCGGTAATACTGCCGGAACTGATCCTCGCTCAGCAGCAACTGCGAGTGGTGGCGCCAGTTTAACCGCCCCCGTTCCAACCATCGTTCACATACGTCGTCTGCAGCTAACAGTAACACACAGGTCACCGCCACAACGAACTTCACAGCAACCTCCCTATCTATCGCTCGACACTTGAGAAAACGAAATAGGAAAGATACAACACACATCAGCCGTAAGTTACTGCCTGACACGTGGCACAGCCATTTGCCATGGCACTTCTTGGTGCCATACATGGCACTTCTTGGTGCCATACATGGCACTTCTTGGTGCCATACATGGCACTTCTTGGTGCCATACATGGCACTTCAATGGCACCACGAACCCGAACCACAGCTTCAATCAGCCAATCAGATTTAATGTGGCGCCATGGCACACGGTTAAGACTGGGCCTTATTCAGCCACCCTCGACTTGTACCACTTAAATGGTACAATTCTCTCGAATGTTACCTCCCAACAGTAATACAAGTCGTTTACCGATGCTATCACTCGAGAGAGGACCATCTGTAATATACTTTAAGCAAATTATCCAGTCTTCGACTGACCGACCACCAGTCGGGACGCACCATGGCGACTGTCGATGCTGCCGCACCGCGCCACTTCCTCATCCTGAACAATGTACAGAAGAACAAGAACATCCGCAACATGCTGGTGAGCGCCTCGGCTTTTGAGTGAAGGAGGTTTTCGTGGTGGGCCAGAAAAGTTTGATCTCGAGGAGCAGGCTCCGTTTTTGAGGACGTTGAGCTGCCAAGTCACGCGTCTGCCGGCACTGAAAGATGCGCACCAGCATTGCCACGAGAGAGGCATCCGCATTGTGGGTGTGGAGATTATGGCGGACGCCAAAAGTATCACCGAGCGACCTTTCAGTGGTGACACAGCCTTTATCATGGGCAACGAGGTATAGAAACTAATACTTTTTGCCGGAAAAGTAATGTGTGTAGACTAATAGTTATTAATAATGTTTTTCAATAGGGAAGCGGCATGAACTCGGCGCAGGTGGCCATCTGTGATGACTTTGTGTACATCCCACAGCACGGCGGAGGTACCGCCTCGCTCAATGTGACAGTCGCAGCGTCCATCATCTTGCAGAGTTTCGCGTTGTGGGCCAAGCTGCCGATTGCTGGTGGCAAGGAACAAGTGAGTTCCACAGTGGTGACTACTGAAGAGTAGAGTTGATGAGTTGAATATGTTACCAAATGATACTTCTTATCATCGAGTTCATCAAGAAAAGCTCACATCAATATTGTTCCAGTTTACATTACTGTGTTGGGTGGAGACGAATTCCTACCTACGACCTGTTTTCAGGGGCTCTAGTAACCAAAGTAGTCATCATAGTCGTGGTTGTGCTTTTGTAGCAGTGACTCTTCTTCTTGTGGTCCTTCTTGCAGTCACCGTGACCATAGCCGTACGGGTGGCCGTAGCTGCTACCGTAGCTGTAGTCGTAGCCATAGGAACTGGGCTTATAGGCGTAGTAGTCTCCCCCATAGCGACCATTGCCGAAGCTGCCGCAACCATAGGCCTTGTAGTCCTTCCCATAGCTCGAATAGCCATAGTCGTCCTTCTTCTCATAGCCGTAGTCGTCCTTCTTCTCATAGCCGTAGTCGTCCTTCTTCTCATAGCCGTAGCCGTCCTTTTTCCCATAGCCGAAATCATTCTTCTCATAGCCGTAGTCACTCTTCTTCTCATAGCCGTAGCCGTCCTTCTTGCCGTAGTCGTCCTTCTTCTCATAACTGTAGTCTTTTTTCTTCTCGTAGCCGTGGTCGTCCTTGTTGCCATGGCCGTAGTCATCCTTCTTCTCATAGCCGTAGTCGTCCTTATTTTCATAGCCGTATCCGTCCTTCTTGCCGTAGTCGTCCTTCTTGCCGTGGTCGTATTTCTTCTCGTAGCCGTGGTCGTCCTTGTTGCCATAGCCGTAGTCATCCTTCTTGTGGTAGTCGTCGTCTTGCTTATCGTAGTCCTCGTCCTTCTTGCCATCGTAGTTGTCCTGTTTGTAGCTCTCGAGAATTTCGGTGCCGCTCCCATTCGCGACCTTCTCCGACTCCTTCGACTCCGTCTGCGTCGGGGCTGGTGTGGGGTAGTCCGCCTTCACGACACCTTGACCCATTGCAATAATCGTCAACGCGCCAACACCGAACACCAAAGCTCTGACTGTCTTCATTCTTCACGAACGGGGTGGTTGCTGACTTGGATGAGAAAAGCTTGGAAGAGGAAATGGACTTGTTCAGTACTTCGTAGCTGGGAAAATGTTTAATGAAGCAAACATGTCCAGGATCCCAATGACAAGAGTACAGAACTCAAGCAGCGAGTGATTGAGGGGCTCAAGACAGCACCCACATGGCAGTCTCTCATCATTCCAGCTTTCAGCTTTCATTAGGCTGTGACCACGACGATGAAATGCAACTTTGAACTGCTTCACGTGAGATAAGTAGCGCTTCACCGTCAGAAGCAAGAAACAACCCGACCAAAGAGAAAATTGCAATTGCAACGTGCGCTTGTATGTCAACCTTAAACACTTACTGCCTTGATTGACAATCTCACGTCAGCCTACATCACTCCTCAACACTGAGTAACAACGGATGACACGGTGCACCTACATCTCCTTCGCCATGAACTCCTCGTAGCTGTGCCCGAACAAACGCTCCACGTCGCGCTGCACGTCTCCACGCGAGATCTTCCACCCCGTCTCGAACATCTTCTCGTACATATCAACTAGCACCTCGCCGATCACCTCGCGCGAGTGGCTCCACTTGTACACCAGCTGGTCCAGCACGCGCGTCCGAGTGCTGGCTTGTGAACGCCGTGCCCAGGATCTCGATGCGCATCCGCGTCAACTCGTCGATGATCGACGGGTTGTTGCAGTACCACCAGCAGCCGTACAGGTGCAGGTTGCGGAACTTGTTGGCCGTCACCGTCACCTCGTGCTGGTTCACGCGCGACAGGAACGTGGCCAGGAACTTCACCTTCGGGAACTCTCGGCACAGCTTAATCAGGATGTCCACGTTGCTGGGCTTCACGCCGTCGCCCGCCACGCCCAGCCGAGCGTTGATCGGACGCACGCTGTCGAACTTCAGCGCGATCGGCAGCTTCTTCGCCTCGGCCAGCGGCAGCAGAACCTTCAGCAGCAGCTCTGCGCCGCTCGGCTCCTCGTTCGGACCAGACGCCGGAGCGTCCTCATCAGGGTACTCGAACGTGATCGGCACGCTAGACATGAAGTACTCGGGCTTCATGATGTCGATCCACTTCTCCAGCAGCTCGCGGACACCGGCCAGAGTGTGCGGCAGCTTGAACACGTCCAGCGTCGGGCTGATGGACTCCCAGTCGCCCGACAGGATCTGGTCCACGCGCAGCGCCGAGCGGAAAACTTGCGCGACCACGCGGGCGGCGGCGTGTTCGTGGCCGGGTCGCCCAGCCAGTGGCGAGCCTCCTCCGGTTCGAACGGGATGTTCGTCATCACCGCGTACTTGAGCCCGGACAGACGGAACACCGTGTCCACGTACTCCTCGGGGTCCTGTTGCTTGAACCATTCCTGAATGGCTCGCAGGTCGCGCTTCGCCACGAGGTGGTCCAGACCCAGCAAGTGCAGCGTCGTCAGCACGCCGCGGCATGCCTCCGAGATCGGAGACCGATCGATGAACAGGTGCTGCCAGATCAGGCCGGCCTGCTGTTCTTTCGAGTACGAGTTGAACTCCTCCACCTGCATGGGCGCCGTCTGCAGATACTCGGCCACGAGGTAGTGGTACGTCAGCAGTTCGTTTATGCCCCACAGCATGAGTTTGCCGTGCGTGGGCGGGAACAGGTGCGTGTGGACGTCGATGACCTGCACGGTAGCAACGGCTTCGCGCACGAACGCCGCCACCTCTTCCTTCGTGGCCAGATACTCGCTGGTCTGATGGTTGCGCAGTACATCGGACAGCGTCTCCAGTGCGGTTCTCTTTCCCGAGATGAGGCGCTGGTAGAGTGCTGCGACGTCAGCGGCGAACGTGGCGTACGTTTCGCTGGAGAGGTCAAATCCCTCGACGGAGCTGAGTATGCTGGCAACAGCCACGCCGACACCGCTCGAGACTTCAGACGATGATTCGGCACGAGCCGACTTAGGGAAGTCATGACTGCTGCTCTTGTTGGCACCGAAAACATCCTGGCTGACACGCCAAAGCAGCTTGGCAGTCTTTCCCTTCTCACCGTCCATAAATTCGTACTTGCCCGTAGAAATGTTGGCCGTCAATCCGTTGGCATACACCCACGTCTTCTCTGTCGTGGAGAAAACGGGTGTGTGGTCCTGAATCGAGTCCATCGCGCCAACGAAAACGCTCGGTCCGCTGCCATTCTCCTTTCTAGAATCCGCCTGCGTCGGTGTCAGGTAGCGAAGGATGACAGCAGTAGCAAATGCCATGAACACACTAGGGCGGTACGTCGAGTTCTTGGACACGCCAGACTCCACGCTACTGAATAATCGGACACCATATTTCAGCATGGCATTTTGGCCCACCCAGAAGTTGTCCAAACCAAAGTGTTTGTGCTCCACACGTCCCATCCACTCGTCATACGTATGCTGCGCCTCTTCCTTGCTGATCCCATTCAACTCGAGCGATGGCGCAATGTCCTTGGCGAACAACAGATCCAGGAACTGACGAATCTCCGGATACTTCATCACGTCGCACGTGGTCTTAGCACGCGTCAGCACCAGCAGGTACACCATGGCCGTGTGCACGGCATTGGCAATACTTAACTTGAGCAGGTGATCTTGCTCCAATTGTCCTCCAGCCGTGCGAATATGCACACCAGGCAGAGCGCTCAGCACCTTGGCGTCCAGCACTTTCTGCAGGTCTTCAATGACCAGCGTCTTCGTCGGCCACGGTTCCGTCAAAGGCACCAATGCTTCATCCGCACGGTGCGACGTCAATCGGTCCACCATCGTGTTGTGGAAGTTCACCTTTGCAGCGACATAAGCACGGAACGGAGCCAAATCACTCGGCTGGCCAGCCCACTCCGTCTCCAGCACCAACTTCTTGATCGTATCTCCATTCTTTGGCAAGTTGTCCGTGTTCACCACCGAAATAACATTATCTACGTCAGTCAGAACCACACACGGTTAGCTCTCTTCCATCCTCACACTTCCATTCACTTCAAAACCTACCGGGAATCGTCTGGAAGCAGTTGTAAAGCAGCTCCGTGAGGTCCACAATGGCAGGTCCGTCCTTGACAATGCCGCTCTCCGTCACTCCAAAGCCGATGAAGTGCAGCTTGGGCAGTTTGCTGGGCAATTGCATGAAGGCCTTGCGGCCTTCTGCGTCTCCCAAGGAGCCCACAGCTTCCACTTGCACCGTCTCCGTCTTGACACTGCCGTCCTTCTGGATCGTGTCCACCTCGTACTTGCCCTGGGCATCAGCACAGACCTTGGCAAAGCTCGTCCCTCTCGTCTGAGCCACCACCACATTACTGCCGGCAGCTCGGAGCGTCGGTACCAGCACGCAACGCTGCAAAAGTGCACAAAAATAGCAGAAATCACAAGAAAAAGGGTCAATGACACTGAAATGAGGATATCTCGACGAAAATGACGCCGATTGACACGGGGAGAGCTGGACAGTACCAAGAAGCGCCCGCTGCCAATGCAGATGGAGTCGGTGGTGTCTGAAAACGCTGTTTGGTCGCGTAAAGGCGAGAACATATTGATTTGGTCGTGTGCTGCTTGGGGTCGTGAGGGGTCTAACGCTAAATGAAGAATGACGTCGATGGGCTTCAACCACTGGCGGGGGATTGCGAGTTGTAGGTTGCAAGCTAGAGAGTGTCGTTGTGAAGTGTTAAACCGATGGGCAGACCAAGATGCTGCGGAGCGGAGGATTTGCCCGACGGGAGCGTGCTTCAACTTGCTAAGACGAGAATTAGGAATAGGGTTGCAACTTGCAATTGCAGAAGAGATGAACACGCTTCGAGTGTATTCGCACCGTCAAAATGCCCCACCAAGCACTTTCTGGGTCGTGACGACCGATTGATGCGTTCGTCACATTTTTTTTTCAACCACGTCCATGAGGTATTGTAAGACCTTCGGCCTGAACAAACTTGCCCCCATCGTCAATCGATTGCAGTCCAGCTTGAACACGGAGTCCTTCGTCAGCCTGACACTACAACATTTCCGCTTCATCCTACATCGATCCTCTCGATTCACCATTGATCTCTCGACCACAATGGGCCTTACTGTACACGATAGCGTTGAGTGCTTCATCCAACTTTGACGGAGCGCGAGTCAACGCTAAGCAGTCATTGCGACCAAATTCATCTTCAAAGCTGAAAAAGTATTAGGCCAGCTACATCTGTAGGTTCCCATCTAAAGGATCGGTTCTGCCCTCACATTCCTATTGCTGATCCCCATGTTCGCTCCGCTTCAGGGCCCCTCCTTCTCGAGCTCCACCAGCGCCGTATGCATCGGCAGCGGCCGCTTCATGGTGCCAAATCACTTAAATAAAAATTGCATACTTTTCTGTGCCGTCAGTGCCAATTTCTAATGAACGTACTGCATTTTCCAGCGTGCTGTGCTGGTCCCAGTCCTGCGAGCTCTCGACTGCGGTGTCATCGTGGCCCAACCGAGGGGAAGGAGCTTTGCTGACGCCTGTATCAAGGCCAGGGGCAAGTACGAGGTGGACACCATCAGTCCTGATGGCCAAGTGGACACTTCGGTGGTGGAATTGGAAGGTGGAGACGAGCTTCGGCTTGTCACTTGGATACTTTAAAATGGGAATAACTTTAGTTTTGTGCATTTTTGAGAGCAGGAGTGGGCGTTTTGAGTGCTTCTGAAGGTCGTGCAGCGTTCCTAGAGCTCCCAGCTAAGCTGCCGAAGCTCAAGTATGTGGGTTTTGGAGTGACGGAAGCGGGGCTGGCAGAAGGCAGTCAAGTTAGTCGAGACCTGGCGGAGTTCTTGTACCGTGCCTTCAAGGCCATCCCAGGTAGAGTGTATGTTGTCCTTGTTTTTGCGGGGTTGAAGACTAATCGACTTTAATTTCCATGCTGTTTTCTTGTTGTAGACAATGATCTGTCCATTGTCAATACGGATAACTTCCCAAACAACGGCGACCACATCAAGAGTATCGTACTCAAGTCGGAATGGGCAAATGGAGCTGGCTCTGCGTCATTCAAGACATATTTGGATGCTAAGGTGCACTTCCACGATACCATGGTGGATCGCATCACGAGTCACCGTGCTGGAGATTCGTTAGTGCCCCTCACTGAGCCGTGGCCGGCTAAAGCCATCTCCATCGAGGATTTGAGCGGAAAACTAGATGCTGCAAGCTTTCGGAAGCTTCCTGGTGTGCACGTTCGCAAGAACAAAGGAGAGATTGTCAAGGACTACCAGCTCAAGTTTTGCCTTGGCAACGCAGTTAACTCGGCCATGGTTTATTTGCTGGCACTTTCACGACAGCGAACAGCAAACGAGTTCCAGAAGTTTCCGATTGTCAGTGAATATCTGGATGCGCTGTTCAAGAAGGATATCTTACCCGCGCTGCGTGCCAATGGCGTGGATGAAAAAGAGGCTAAGCACTTTTACGCCGAGTGGCTTGTGCGCATGAAGCACCCTCACTTCGGACTCGACAACTTTTGGGTCGGGCAGAATGCCCTGCTGCGGATGTACGTGCGACTTCTGGTCTCTGTGAATACCAATATCACTCACGACGCGAACTACCGTCCGAGTGTGTTCATGGCGTTCGCAACGGCCGTAGCCTTACGCTACTTGACGCCGTGGCAAGTGGATTCAAAACACGCTGACGCTCCGATTTTCGTTGGTCAGATGGATCCGATTCAAAATGGAGCGCCATTTTTCTCTCACTGAGAAAACTTGGTCGTACGACACTGGTGTCACGGCCAATCTCTCCACCGGGAAGTACGAGTTTGACGACGGCGAAGGTGGCCGCTTAGCGAAGCTGCTTTGGCGTGTCAGCGAAAACTCTCTTAACGCTTGTAAGAGCAGCAGTCATGACTTCCCTAAGTCGGCTCGTGCCGAATCATCGTCTGAAGTCTCGAGCGGTGTCGGCGTTGCTGTTGCCAGCATACTCAGCTCCGTCGAGGGATTTGACCTCTCCAGCGAAACGTACGCCACGTTCGCCGCTGACGTCGCAGCACTCTACCAGCGCCTCATCTCGGGAAAGAGAACCGCACTGGAGACGCTGTCCGATGTACTGCGCAACCATCAGACCAGCGAGTATCTGGCCACGAAGGAAGAGGTGGCGGCGTTCGTGCGCGAAGCCGTTGCTACCGTGCAGGTCATCGACGTCCACACGCACCTGTTCCCGCCCACGCACGGCAAACTCATGCTGTGGGGCATAAACGAACTGCTGACGTACCACTACCTCGTGGCCGAGTATCTGCAGACGGCGCCCATGCAGGTGGAGGAGTTCAACTCGTACTCGAAAGAACAGCAGGCCGGCCTGATCTGGCAGCACCTGTTCATCGATCGGTCTCCGATCTCGGAGGCATGCCGCGGCGTGCTGACGACGCTGCACTTGCTGGGTCTGGACCACCTCGTGGCGAAGCGCGACCTGCGAGCCATTCAGGAATGGTTCAAGCAACAGGACCCCGAGGAGTACGTGGACACGGTGTTCCGTCTGTCCGGGCTCAAGTACGCGGTGATGACGAACATCCCGTTCGAACCGGAGGAGGCTCGCCACTGGCTGGGCGACCCGGCCACGAACACGCCGCCGCCCGCGTGGTCGCGCAAGTTTTCCGCTCGGCGCTGCGCGTGGACCAGATCCTGTCGGGCGACTGGGAGTCCATCAGCCCGACGCTGGACGTGTTCAAGCTGCCGCACACTCTGGCCGGTGTCCGCGAGCTGCTGGAGAAGTGGATCGACATCATGAAGCCCGAGTACTTCATGTCTAGCGTGCCGATCACGTTCGAGTACCCTGATGAGGACGCTCCGGCGTCTGGTCCGAACGAGGAGCCGAGCGGCGCAGAGCTGCTGCTGAAGGTTCTGCTGCCGCTGGCCGAGGCGAAGAAGCTGCCGATCGCGCTGAAGTTCGACAGCGTGCGTCCGATCAACGCTCGGCTGGGCGTGGCGGGCGACGGCGTGAAGCCCAGCAACGTGGACATCCTGATTAAGCTGTGCCGAGAGTTCCCGAAGGTGAAGTTCCTGGCCACGTTCCTGTCGCGCGTGAACCAGCACGAGGTGACGGTGACGGCCAACAAGTTCCGCAACCTGCACCTGTACGGCTGCTGGTGGTACTGCAACAACCCGTCGATCATCGACGAGTTGACGCGGATGCGCATCGAGATCCTGGGCACGGCGTTCACAAGCCAGCACTCGGACGCGCGCGTGCTGGACCAGCTGGTGTACAAGTGGAGCCACTCGCGCGAGGTGATCGGCGAGGTGCTAGTTGATATGTACGAGAAGATGTTCGAGACGGGGTGGAAGATCTCGCGTGGAGACGTGCAGCGCGACGTGGAGCGTTTGTTCGGGCACAGCTACGAGGAGTTCATGGCGAAGGAGATGTAGGTGCACCGTGTCATCCGTTGTTACTCAGTGTTGAGGAGTGATGTAGGCTGACGTGAGATTGTCAATCAAGGCAGTAAGTGTTTAAGGTTGACATACAAGCGCACGTTGCAATTGCAATTTTCTCTTTGGTCGGGTTGTTTCTTGCTTCTGACGGTGAAGCGCTACTTATCTCACGTGAAGCAGTTCAAAGTTGCATTTCATCGTCGTGGTCACAGCCTAATGAAAGCTGAAAGCTGGAATGATGAGAGACTGCCATGTGGGTGCTGTCTTGAGCCCCTCAATCACTCGCTGCTTGAGTTCTGTACTCTTGTCATTGGGATCCTGGACATGTTTGCTTCATTAAACATTTTCCCAGCTACGAAGTACTGAACAAGTCCATTTCCTCTTCCAAGCTTTTCTCATCCAAGTCAGCAACCACCCCGTTCGTGAAGAATGAAGACAGTCAGAGCTTTGGTGTTCGGTGTTGGCGCGTTGACGATTATTGCAATGGGTCAAGGTGTCGTGAAGGCGGACTACCCCACACCAGCCCCGACGCAGACGGAGTCGAAGGAGTCGGAGAAGGTCGCGAATGGGAGCGGCACCGAAATTCTCGAGAGCTACAAACAGGACAACTACGATGGCAAGAAGGACGAGGACTACGATAAGCAAGACGACGACTACCACAAGAAGGATGACTACGGCTATGGCAACAAGGACGACCACGGCTACGAGAAGAAATACGACCACGGCAAGAAGGACGACTACGGCAAGAAGGACGGATACGGCTATGAAAATAAGGACGACTACGGCTATGAGAAGAAGGATGACTACGGCCATGGCAACAAGGACAACCACGGCTACGAGAAGAAAAAGACTGCAGTTATAAGAAGAAGGACGACTACGGCAAGAAGGACGGCTACGGCTATGAGAAGAAGAGTGACTACGGCTATGAGAAGAATGATTTCGGCTATGGGAAAAAGGACGGCTACGGCTATGAGAAGAAGGACGACTACGGCTATGAGAAGAAGAATGACTACGGCTATGAGAAGAAGGACGACTACAGCTATTCGAGCTATGGGAAGGACTACAAGGCCTACGGTTGCGGCAGCTACGGCAAGGGTAGCTACGGGGGAGACTACTACACCTACAAACCCAGCTCCTATGGCTACGACTACAGCTACGGTTCGCGATACGGCCACCCGTACGGCTATGGTCACGGTGACTGCAAGAAGGACGACAAGAAGAAGAGCCGCTGCCACAAAAAGCACAACCACGACTACGACGAATACTTTGGCTACTAAAGTTCCTGAAAACAAGTGGTAGGCAAGGAGTTCGCCTCCACCCAACAACAGTAGTGTAAACTGGAACAATATTAATGTCAACCTTCCAACAGCGCCAAGTACTCGCTCACTTGTGCTGGGCTCTTGTGCGCCTCCGTCAGCGCCTGGATGAGGCTGCCCCGGATCTCCATGGCCTCCACCTGCTGCTGCTGCCTCGTGAGCGTCTCCTTGCCGTTGATCTCCTCGCTCTTGAGCTGGAGACGCTCCTTGCGCAGTCGCTGCTGCTGTTTCCACTGCGCCACTTGGAAGTCGAGGCGTCGCGTCTCCAGCTCCAGCTCCTGGCGCTCCCACTCGTCCAGCTCTTCGGTTGTTTCCTGCTCAATGGAGTCGCCTCTATCGGCTCCAGATCGTGGCGACCGGACACCTGCACCGCCGCCACGTCGCGTCCTGGCCTGCCACGAACTCAGCGGTGCGTCGTCATCAGGAGACTCCATTTTGAATTGTTAATTGTCCTGCTGATGTGCCTATTTTCACAGAATTCTATAATTACCCATTTCAGGACCCATTTGACGACGAACATGATAATGTTGCTTGCTTTCAACGTTCTTGTGCACATTTTTTCAGTGTCAGAGCGCTTCACTATTTGGGGGAGAGTTCTGGGGCGATTGCAATGACGTTTAGAGTAGTTTCAACTGGTCCGCGATATCTGCGGGGTTTGCTCCGTCTCGGATCATGGGCAGCATGATTTCGGCTCGGATGCGGAGCTGTTTGAGCTCGAGCTCCTTGTGAGCGAGCATCTCACGAGCTTCCATTTCTCGGCGTAGCAATGCGACCTCACGCTTTTGAAGTTCGTTCTCAAGATTCCACCGCATCTGGTCAAACGCGAGTTGTTTCGCACGGAGGTAAGCGCGCTTGCGCTTCATGTCCTGGTGATCATCGACAAGAGGTGGCGCGTTAAATAGCGGCGGCTGAAAACCGCGATCAAATTCTTCCTTGTGACCACCACGTCGGACGCCTCTGTCTTGCTCTGCTGGACGACGACCATCGTCATGTGCGTCAGCTGCATCTGCATCACTCTCTGGAGATAAATTGCCCGGACGTGCCCGAATATGTGTCGCTGCTGACGATCGAGAGCTCAGTAGCTGCTGACGCTGCGAAACAACTTGTGCAATAGCTGACCGCAGTGCATTCGGTGCTTGAGTTTGATCTCGGGGTTCACCAGATGATGGAGTTCCACTTTTGGGAGGTCGACCGACACGCCTGGGTGCAGCCGTTTGTTTGTGTTCCGTGCGCCGTTGTAGTACGTCGGTATGTGTGCTGCTCAAGCTCTGAGGTTGTGGGATGCTGGCTTCAGACTGGCTTGGCTTTCCATTGCTAATCAAAGGCCGCTCCATATTTGTGTCCGTCGTTATATGATTTCCAGGGGCTTCGGTAGCCGAGCTCTTAATGGCTTGACTTGTCTGCGTGACCAGCACTTCACCCTCGTGAGGCTTCTTAGTGTAACGCGACGAGCCCGATTCTTGTCCCGAATGTCTTGGTGCACTTGTCAGAGTACCAGGATTACTAGACGATGCAGGTAACATATTAGAGACGGTATTAATGTCACTCGCGGTTCGACTTGGCTCGGGAAATGTGACGTCAGCTCGGTAGGCCTTTCCGTTTGGTTCTCCAGATTTCTCAACGCGTCCCGGTGCGTTACCCGGTTGCGAATTATCGGAAGTCGTATTTCGGACGGTTTGATGAGGATATAAGGCCGTACTTTCCTCCTGGTTCAACTTTTCCTCCACAATTGAAGAGCGCGCCACCTTCCAATTGTGTGCGCGGTTAAACTTTTGCTATGGGCAAGCGGAGTATCACTGTCGGACGATTGAGATTCCTGCTGTTGAGAACTTGCAACGTCGATACTAGCGGGGCGTCTTGGTTCGTTTGAATTCGTGTTTCGTGTGCTTTGTGTAGTCGACACCTCCGCCCCCTTCGAGTCCTCAGCAGTCTCTGAAAACCGACTCATTCGCCTCAATTTCCGACGAAGCCACGGACCTCCATCCACCTCCTCCCGTGCAGCCTTTCCCACTGTCTTTCTCTCTACTGCTTGAACTGGAAAGTCCTCATCTTCTTCCTCTTCCTCATCCAACCCAATGCCACTCAAACTCCCTGCCACCTCCGTCTTCCTGTCCTCCTTCTCTTCAAAGTCCAGTACACTCTGCTGCTCCTGATCCCTCACACTCTCGTCTCGATGTCTCCTCGCGTGCAGCCTCAATAGTCGATAGTAGCGAAGTCGCTCGCTCTCGCTCTCCTTGAAACACGCGCGTAGACTCAAATAGGCCGATCGACTCGTCCACTGAGCTTCAAGCACGGCGGCGTTCACGGCCGCCGCGGCTTCTCCCCATACGCGGCTGCTTGGTGGCTGCACATGGCCCCACTCGTTGCCCGTAGCTCGCTGGAAATGATCACCCCGCTCCAGCCACGCCACCAGCGCGTCACGCTCCATTCTATTGGCTTTTATTAGTTTTCTAAGCGTTTTCTTTAGTGGACGCAAGTGAAGTTCTTGAAGCGACGCGAACGAACATGGAGGAGCTGCTGATTGCGGTGCAAAGCTCCGACCCGATGGTGGCGAGACTCGTGGCATTCTGTGACCAAGGTATTGTATGGTGTAGGTGATAGATAAAAGTATGTGTATGTAGGTGACCTGTATGAGTGTTTTGTGGATGTTGAATAGAGGAGGTGGAGACCAAACTCTCGCAGTTTGTGCAGCGGTAGACTTGTTTGTTCACCTGGACATTGTGGTGAATTTGCTGATGGATGAACCACATTGCTGGTAGACATGCAATGGCGTTCAATGGAGTGGAAGATGACGACGAGCACAGTCACCATGTGCACGAGCTCTTTCGCGTGAGTGTCGAACCTTTTTCGTGCTGTTTGATCATCACTTACAATTGTCGTCGACTTGCGTCGTAGAGCTATGAGGAGCTGTTCGAGGACGTCGTTGCGGCCTTCCTCCGCAAAGAGCAGGTGCGTCGGACACTGCTGCGATGTAGTGGAGACCTCGCGACTTAACAACATACGACTGACTGTACGGATATGTTGTCCGTCTGCCTTGTGCTTACCTAGCTTTCGACCAAGGAGTTCTTTGTGCACTGTAGGGCGTTGCAACGCAGTCCCAAGCACGAGGATGCAACAGGAAACCTGCAGCTTCTGCTGTCGGCGTTGGACTTTGAGACCTTCTGCGAGCTCATGACCCAAGAAGCCACTCAGGCGCAGAATGCGCTCCAAGCTGCGGAAGACATGGGGCTTTGACGAGATGAGACGTTCATGCAAATACAAGATCGTTGCTTGATATTATACCCAGTTAGTTTCTGCAGCGGTGCTTGCTGCCAGCTACCGCGCAAGTCATATACATATACACACACATGCACATTCAGAGGTTGGGTGGTTCTCCATCCCTTGGTGCGGATCGGGGCACTATTGCGTAGTACGTACACGCCCCGCCGCTAGTGACAGCGCCATTTCCAATGACAACGCCTCTAGAAGCCATCCATGTCAGCAAGCTCGCGTTCGAGCATTTCCTTGTCGCTGTTCATGGTCAGCTCGTCCAACTCGATGTCGTCCACGTTCATGTCGGATGGACGAATTTTCGGACTGCCGTGCGTCAGACTGTGCTTGCGCATCTGGTGCAGCGCAGGCAACAGGTCCGAGCACTTGCGTGTAATGTGCTTTCTGGTCTCATCTCCGTCCGTGATGCTAACCGCCGAAGCACGCGTTGGGTCCATCCAAGGGTGGGCAAGAATACCTGAAGCATCGAGACGCTTGGTACGGTCAACCGTCAGCAGCTCCAATACCAAATCCTTCGCCTCGTCGGAAACCTCATCCCAGTATGGTGACTCAAACTCGTACTCCGCTTTGACAACCTTGTCCAGCACTGTTGCATGATTGGCACCAGGGAACGGTGGGTAGCCACACAGCAAGATAAACAGGATCACGCCAAGACTCCAGCAGTCCACTTCTGCACCGTACGGTTCACCCTGCACCACCTCAGGAGCCACATAGCCTGGAGTGCCACACGCCGTGCCTCGTCGAGAGCCATTCATGGGCCGCGCAAAGCCAAAGTCGGCGATCATAACCTCAGCGCCAGGCGCAGAGGTCTTCAGCAAAATATTCTCCGGCTTCAGATCGCGGTGGACGATGCCACGCGAGTGGAGGTAGTCAATAGCGCTCGCCAGCTTGCGCATGAGCACTCGAGCATCCTCCTCTGTGTAGCTCTTTCGCTTCACGAGGTCATCGAACAACTCACCGCCAGTACACAACGGGGTAACGATGTAGTAGTATCGGTCCTCCTCAAAGTAGTCCAGCAGAGGCACAATGTTCGGGTGGTTCAGACTAGACATGACCTCCACCTCTTGCTTCAACGAGTGGACATCCTGGGGGCCCAGACTCGCCTTGGCAATGCATTTGACTGCAACCTGCTTCTTCGTCTCACGGTGGGTAGCGATATGCACCACCGAGAAAGCTCCCGATCCAAGCTTCCTACCCAATTTGTAGAACCTGTGGAACGATGCCAAGTCCACGTAGTTCAGTGAGCGGTTGCTGTCGGCTGATCCCACACTGCCAGCCGAGTTTTGACGCACAGCGTACATCGTCGGGGCTCGAAGGGTCGGACCCTGCATGCTGCTGGGTTCCTGTCCCGAAGACGCCATCTGCAGGGCCTTCATAATCTGAGCGTACGCCGTCTTGACGTGCTCCGTCCAGACATTCGGGGTCACCTCGAGCTTCACCTCGCCAGCCGTGGCAATGAGCTTCTTAATGTATCCACTGTTGGCGCCATCTTGCACTTCACCCAAGATCTGATCCAAGATGTACACCATCTCATCCTCGCCCTTGCAGTCGTTCATATCACGAATCAGGTTCGCCAGCACGGGGAACTCCTGCTCCACTGTGCGTCCCGCATGTGCAGCCGGGGACAACACACTCGGTCCACTAACCCCAGCTCCATTATCCAGCAGTCCGTTTGACCGCGAGGACGACGCACTGCCCACGACCTTCTGTCCGTAGCGGTAGTTGCTGTACTCATTATTGACAATGTAGTTCAAAATGCTGTGTCCAAGTTTCGCGGGGCTCTCTCCATCAATCCAGCGCTGCAAGGCTCGAATCCAGCGCTGGCGCTCCGCCTCCTTGCTGGCCTGCAGATAGTACAGCACCACCGGTCCGTCGTCCACTCGTGTCGAGTCCAAGTTGCTCTCCTTGCGGTGCAAGCAGCTGGCTCCCACACTGCTAAACGTAATGGCGCTCCTCGAGGTTTCATCCCTCCCGTTCCCCAAAATCCCGCGTCGTCGTGACCTCTTCCTAGCCACCAGCACAAAGCAGAACGGATGGTGCTTGAACGCGTCCGTGCTCTCCACACGGACGGCGTCTCCTCTGGCCACCGTCACCTTCAGCAGCTTCTTCTCCAGCACCGCCACGTCCTTCTCCTCCTTCTGCATCTGAACCGCGTACGGATTTTTCCGGTACACTTGCAGCGCGCTGCGGGACAGCACCAGGTGTCTGGGCAGCCACGTCTTGAAGAACTGGCCGCGTTTGCTCAGCGCGCCGCTCAGAATCGCCTCGTGGGCGACGTTTGAAGGTACCGAGGGGCCTCCCGTGCTGCTGAGGGCGGTGCGCACGCTCTCGATGGTCCCTAAATGCTGGAAACCGGCGGGTGCCGCGCTCTGCGGCTGGCGGCGATTGCGGCGCCGTTCGGGCGTCGAGCTGAGCTGTTTGCGGCGGAAATCGGCGTGGGATTGGGTGGAGGTGTCGGCCACGTACGTTTGCTGCAGGAGGAGCGCGGTGGGCGCGTGGGCGCTCGCAGGCGGCGCCGAGTTGCGCTGCTTCATAGTGCAGCGCTTTGTTCTCTATAGTCGGGAAGTGGCGGTTGGGGATTGTTCCAGTTTTTGGGAGATTAGGGAATGAGACTGGGGTTGGCTTTTTTTGCGACGGGTTGTCGCTGGATATGGTGAGGTGAGAGGGTGTGGAAAGGGCGGGATAACTCGAGGAAGAAGTCAGGAAGGGAGGACACAGTCAGAAAGGGAGGCTCGCGCTTGAAGTCAGCGCTGTTCTGGGTTGTGGAACGATTTTGCTGGAAGCTTCTTGTCTGCAGAAGTTTGGTTTGTTGTTGACGATGTTTTCGACTAGTTACAGAGTTTGTGGGGGGAAATCACTTTTGAAAACGATGTAGATGAACACGTTGTCGATTTGAAGATAGCCGATTGCTTTTCATGTGGGCGGTTGAACCAACATTCGTTGGTGCGCACGCCGGTTCGATTGAAGCCAACAAGTTGGCAATAGTTGCCGACAAAAGACTTTTGGTTCATGTACACAAGTCGCATGCACGTTGCGAATCTGTCGTCAGTGGAGATCCATGGAAAGCGAATTAGCGATCATCTATTATACATGCTGTGGCACGAAGTAGGTGTCTTGTGCTGGCCGACCCTGGCCTTGTTGGGCTCCAAAATCACATTCGCGAGCAGTTGAAACATGCACCGTGCGATTGGCGAGACACGCATAGTTCCGGCACTGCACTCAGTGCACCGCACTGCACTGCACCTATCACTGCAGTGCAAGGCAGCTTCGTTCGCAACCGGGTCGTCAGCAAGACCACGAGTAAAATCTCCGCGGTCGCGAACTCCCTCAAGTTACCCTCTATTTGAGGCTGCGCAAGTCAGACGGTCGTGCTGACGCCTGGTCGGCCAGCCGTCTTTGCTTGCGTCTGAGCATTCTGCCGTCCACGGAGACACCGCCTTGCGATTCGTCTTCGATATTACTTCCGGTATTGCAATGCCATCCACCACCAGCTGGGGGCCATTTGGTGTCCATTTGGCACTGCCAATTCGGCAGGCAGACACGACCGTGCCTCGCTCGATGTGGGACACCAAATGGCCGAGCTCCATTGCGCCAGGCAAATTTGTTTTCTCGAGAAGCGGTCGCATAGCCCCCGCATAATCCAGTCGCCAGTGACTGATTCCAGTCACGAGCGTCAGTCGTGACGGCCGGTTTGTGGGCAGCAGCAATGGTCGCCACGAGCGTCCCTGCACGCTGTTTGAGTATCTGTGGCGCTTTGCCTCGCTGCGGTCGCCGTCAAACAGCGACGCCTGTGGAACCGGATTCTTGGGTGTCAGCCCGGCAAAACACATGACGAGGATTCTGAAGTTGAACCGAACTTCAACCACGCCTGATTGAGACCTTCTCTCTCTCGGATCTTCGACCAAAATGAAAAATGATGATGCAAAACGGCGCCTTCTCCCCACAGACTGCTTGCTATCTGCCGTTGCTTTCCGTCGCTAGTGGGCATCCGTAGGGTAGCGTTGCTGCGAGCGATACTGGCTAGTCGATCCTTTCGGCGATGCGGCGACTGCTCTTCCGGTGCTCGGCGTCTATCAGCGAGGTCTTGCTGCGGTCTTTAGCATCGAACCTGGCAGTCTGCTGTTCTACCCATGGTAGTCCCGCTACGCTTCATGAACCCCGAGGCAGGAATCGGCAGAGGAGCTATTCTTTCTCAAGCTGGCGGATGAGATACTGGACCCCAGGTTTTTTTTTAACTTTCCAGCTCCAGCGACTTCATGAAGTACTGCAGTCATCTTTTTCGTGCCGAAGCTACGCGCTCAAGGCCTACCAATACTTCCTCCATATCGTATTGATTGTCACAGTTCACTTTGACTTGCTCTCACAATCGCGTTTTTTTAGTAACTGGACATCTGATTGGATAAAATGAACCCTCTGCGTCTCCTCTATTCGTAGATATTCTCGGTTTTCCTGAAGAGCTGAGAAATTGGTCTTGAAAGCTCGGGATTTACGCCACCTCATTTTCATTTTACCCGCTGAGACCGTCACAGCGTTCCAGTCGTTGTAAAAACTGCATCACATCGATAGTATAGCCATCCTGGACGAGGCTACGTGGCAGGCCATCGTGAAAGTCATTATTCTCCGCACTATCGAGCCAAGTTCGACCAATTTCAAAGGAGCGTTTGCTGAGCCTGTAGGCACGCACAAGTGCGACGGAGCATACTGTTGCACACCTCTGGAAGCGCTTAAGGCGCTCGGCGCTGCTGGTATTAGCGCGGGTGACGATGTGTGCAGTGAATCAAGAGAAACTCGAAGTATTAGGTTGGGATAATGTCACTCTTGCTATAGTCAAGAGGACCAAGGAGTTGAAGACTTACGTGGTCTATTTGGTAAAGACTTCATACATACTCCGTGGAGAAACATGGAAGGGAGCCTCACCGTCGGCGAAATCGAATACAACTAGTAGTAGCACTCGCGAATAATGACTCGTCCCTAGTTACAATAATCAACGCGGGCTAATAAACGCTACCCTCGTTCTTCATTTGTACTTATGGCGAGCAGGTCCTCGATCGTACTTGAAAATGATTTTGTTGTCGTTCTTCGGGGGTATTCTCACTGCACCAGGACTTTTCGGTTTTTTAATTACACGCTTACTGTACGATGCTACTGTTAGGCAGGTATCGTTTCCGCAAAACGGAGAAGGAATTGCAAAAAGGGATGCCTAACGTCGTTTTCACACAGCATAAGCAATCACGCAGCAAGCAGCAAGAAACACGTATCGGGTAGCAACTCGTGTGCCGCTCACGCTGCACCGTTGCTCACGCTGCACCGTTACGTGTTTTCAGTGATTTAAGTAAACCCGACCAATTCGCTGCGGCACATGGACTCCATGACGGTCTTCCACGAGTTTCGACGACTTTCACTTTTACTCCGCTGCATAAGTGGCGGTTTCCAAATTTCTTCGTTAACTATAACCAGGTTCGCTCATCGAAACGCTGGTTTCACAATGACAACAAAATAATATGCCTTACGAGAGTTAGAAACTCTACAGTTCTTCAGGAAGCACGGCTGTGGAACACCAGATGGTGATTGCAAGAATGCCAATATTGACAATCACAATAGTAGCTTGTTGGCGCAGACTTCAAGCACAGTCACGATTGTGCGTAGCTATCCGTCACTGATGTAACCTATAGCGAGACAAAGCGTGAAACTCGCACGAGCTATCGCGCCAGTATTTGTGCTTTCCTGTCAGCTTGACGTCACCAAAGCCTCTACCTGCACTGAGGACCGTGACTTAGAGCAAGTTGATGTTTGGACAATGGGAAACGGCAGCAGGAGGCAAAGCTTCTCGAGAAACTACAATTGCAGAAATCGATGAACGAGTAACGAGATGAAGCTTTTAACCAGAAAACAATGCGTCTCGCCAAGTATTATTACAAGAAAGTACATGAAAAAGGTTGCCTAGGTCCCAGCTGTGTCTGTCGTCGTGGACTAATCCTACAGTACGTACGGAAGCAGTAAATAGTACCGCGGGCTTTTTGCATTTTCGTCGGCACTAATGCTCTTGAAGCTGAATTGGAAACCTTGTGTCGCTTGGAGCAGCGAAAACGCAAGAAACTTGCTGAGGGCTCCGCTTTTTGCAAAAACCAGCGTACAATGCTGTTGTTCTTTCCAATATCTAAGAAGATACAGACAGTAGCGAACACGATTGAGCAACGGTCAATATATTTGAGCAGTAATCAGTCTTGGCAAATGATTGTAAGATTGCAATTCTGATTGTCTTGAGATCGATCAATCAGCGATCTATACTACCCCACCCTGTTCAGGAAGTTCTCCAAATACTTGTAGTTGTCAGCCTTCCTGAGCGCGGTCCCCGTTAGTGTGTCCAGCCCCAACGTGGTTTTTACAAACTCCTCGGACTTCTGTGACACAACCCAAATGCCCAATCTCGCCGTCATCTCTGCCTCAGACGTCTCCTTGGCGGCATTTTTCGCTAAAGCGACAGCATTGCTGTGCATCTTCGTCACGTAGCGCACATAAGTCTTGAAGCCTTCGGACGATTTGAGCTCAGCGACCGAGAGTTTATCTAGCCCCAAATTTTTCCAGGCACCAAAAGTCGAGACATCCGTCCTCACCCAGTGGTTCAGCACGTCGTCGGTGTGTGCGGCCATTAGACCCAGATAGTACTTGTACTTGGGGCTGGCCTTCAGCGCCTCATCTGACAGCTTGTCCAGGCCCAAAGCCTGCTTAACGTTTTCGGGAGACAAGAACTTCTGGTAGATCTTGTAGAAAGGACTGACCGCAAGCGCATCATCGGACAGGTGGACGAGATTTAACGTACCCTTAACGGACTCGGGAGACCTTCCGGTTTCGACCCAGAGCTTCACTCTGGACGCCATTTCCGCGACCAGGGCATTTTCACTGGTGGTCGACGCGGCGACAGCCTTCTCGTCAATCGCAGATAGCTTGGAAGTAAGCTTCTTTAGCGAATTTAGAGTAGTAGGGTCTCTCTCTTCGGTATCGATCGAATCCGTTACCGAGTCATCCACATCAGCTGACTCGTTGTCTTCGTCGTCGTCATTGTCTTGAGTGTCAGCAGAGTCGTCACTGTCATCGGCAGTATTGCCGACTCTCAAAAACCTTATTGCGTTTATCAGCTTTGATGAAATCACCGTCGAAACCTTGGCTGGGTCAGATTCCGCAGCCACCGAAATAGTATCGCTGGTAGCCAGAAAAGTACGAGGCACAGACGCATGGTTGAGATTGTAATTGCCGACCGCCTTCGCGGGCGGTGGGTTATTCAGCTGTGTGTGTTTGTCCGCCTTAAAAAATCGGGGACGCTGCATCGATGAAAAATATTATGTCTTTCTTTAGACACATAATCATGGGTTCGACTGGGGGACGACCACTGGAAGAGTTGTTGCTCCCCGTAATTATTGTGCGCTCTATTACACTTGAAGTATTAATGGTCAAAATTTCCACGCGGTTCTTTGAATCAAGGCACGTGTGTATTTATCCCGGCTGGGTTTCACGTGACAGGACACTTGCCCCGACTGGGGCACCCGATCACTGATCAGCAGACCACTTTAAAAAGGGAAATCTGGTCAATTTCCTATCTATCTTTTTAAAATCGCCAAATGACATCGGCAAATTTTATTTCAAATCAATCTCCCTGAATGAAACCACCCCTTTCAAGTCCTTATTGTGGACATCGAGGCGCTCACAAGTCTATCAGCGCCACTGTGAAGATGCTACCAACCTGAGAAATCCATTCCAGCATCGCGGGATGTCAACGCTCAGTTGCAGGATTGCTTGTTGCGCTTTTCGTTAGTATAATCAGAATTGTAGCTACTCGCACGTCACAAACACAGCAAATGCCGTAGATCTACCCCATTGCTTACCAACGTACTAGCAAAAACACGCATAGCTGCATTGTGCGAGCTTGCTGGTAAGCACAAGCCGCGCCTCGAGCGTGCTGGATGGACACCAGAGCAATTACAGCAAATAAAGACCGATCACCAGGCGTTTGTAGCTGTTATTCGGAAATTTGAAGTATTTCGATCAGCTTCACAAAAGTGTACTAATGGAAAGACCCTACCAGCATCATCCTGGATGCTGGTAGGTGGGCGCTTTAAGACGCTTCAACAGGTCGGTGGTACCCTCGCCTCCGTGTTTCCGAACACTGCTGCGGTTGAATCAGACTTCTCTATTATCGGTTGGGCGCGGTACGATCAGCAGCAGTCACTCTTATCTTTTGTTAGAAGGAACCTTTCACGCTAGACAGCTCGATAGAATCTCAGCGGTTGCAAGCAAAACACAAGTAGCGGCATGTACACGGTGTCAGCTCTGTAGTTCAAGGATTAATATAATCATTTCAATACGTTTATACTGGTTTCACAAAACTGGAAATACCCCTCACCTTTTCTGAGAGGGTCTCTCATCCCTTGAATACAGTAGTTAAATAAAAGGTTGATTTCGGGAAGAAGTGGCCTGATCAGTGATCAGGCATGCACGAATGGGGGTACAGTCTGTACAGATATCGCTTTCACTTCCAGTACGGGGTCTATTTAACTAGGGCTATGCATGGGCTGGGATAGCAACTGATAGAAAACGTATTGTTTTGATATGTGTATTACTACTACTAGTATGGCAGCACAGCTGCCGAGCATCCTCACGTCGACGTGTCGCCGCGGTTGCTTGGGGGCGACGCTGAAAACATTTTAGTACGCAACATCGTAGCGTTTCAGCGACGCCCCCAAACGCTTTTAGTGAATCAAATCACACTAGACAGTCAACGAACTTCATTTGTGGCTGCGGTTTCTCCCGAAATATTTCATCCCACTTCATTTTCGAAGATGCTACATCGGTGAAGAAGCTCCAAGCTGTTAACAATCTCCTGCTCTACATCCATGCGGATGATGACCCTATCCGTGTGTACTCAAGTTCTTGATTGAAGTACGTATATTCTCCTGCTCATGCTGAGTGTGATGTCGCTGACCTTTGCTGTGCTGCTGCAGCGCAACAAAAGTACTATCCGCCTTGGTATGTCAATGGGCATCTGCATACGATTCTGTTTGCGCGTGACGAGCGTGGACTGCATATTAACTACAAACGGCAACTGCAAAATGCCGAACGGTGTTGTGGTCTCTTTCGACTGAGTACTTCGTCGAGGTCACTCTCTACCCCCAGCTTTGACACGACGTCGTCAAGGATAAAAGGCGTGGATGTAACTCGCCGCACGGTGCTGCTGATGCCTGGCCTGACGGAGGGTAGTGACGAGATCTACACCCGTGCCACGATCGCTCGACTGCATGAGCTGGGCTGGCAGTGTGTGGTGCTGAATGCGCTTGGGTGTGCCAACATGCTAGCGAAGACGACCCAGCTCTTTGCACCGCCTACACGACTGATATTCGTTTCGTGCTGCAACGAATCAGCGAGAATACGACTTCGCCGACGAAGCTTGATAGTCGAAGCGCCTCAATAAGCAGACATCCTTGTACGGAGGTTAATTAAAGAGCTATATTCGAGCACTTTTGGACTATCAATTTACCAGAAACCTACTGTTCGACCTGTTGAAATATGATTTGGCATCGATTAACCTAAAGCAGCACACTTATGTCACCCGCGATCGGGTGCTACCCACAAGCTCCATTGTGTTGCTGCATCACTCTTCAGAGCCACAGTAACAAAACTCATACCCACGCCTATTGATTGTCGAATCTCCATTTCGTCGTGTAGATATTCGGCCGAAGATCACGAAGCTTGTTTGCACGGAATGCGCCTGAGAGAGGCAAGCATCGCAAGTTATCAACCGCGGTCACACGAGACATACCCACGTAAATGTGCTCAAACTTCCACTTGGGTGCCGTTTTCCGAAGAGGCTCAAGGTTGAGCACAACGCGGTTCAGTGTAGCTCCTTGCGCTTTCCATACAGTGATAACTTGAGCTAGATCAACTGCGTGCTGAACAAACTCCAGCTCCAGGGTCTCTGGGTTCTAGCGAGAACTCGGGTCTGGCTATCGCTGAGTCGCCAACTATCCCGATTAGTGTCGTCGTTGGGGCAATTCACCGTTGCTGAATGCGAGGATTATTGCTGCCGAGTACTTCGGACGACGTCTCCGGCTTGGCGCAGAACGCGAGATGGAAGGGCCACGATCGGCGATGCGATGACGCCAAATCCCAGAGCGAGGTCAAGTCGGAATCCAGCTGCTGTCCTGCGCCGCAAGCGACACAGTACCACAGGTCTGTCCAAAACCCCTGTTCCCAGACGAACAGTGGGTTTACGCTGCGGGTTTTCAATTACGCCGATCGGAATAATGATGCTCTTCTTGCATTGCATTCCAGTCGGACCTACAGCGAATTCTGTTTCTAAGTTGTTTTCATCCGGCCAAGCATCGCCAATTTGTAGCTCTCCATCCGTGTTCACGAGATGCACGTTAATGAAATCGGGAGGAAATGGCAAATCGACGACATTTCGATTGCCTACCCGAGCTTCCATTATAGCTTGCCGAACCAGATCGGATTTGTACTCATCTTTCCACGCCAATGAATGCAACTTGCAAGCCGTTCCATTTGCAACCCCCAGCTCACGTTGGCATTGTTGTTGTCAAGTACTTGGACGGGTGCTCCGACTACAAAATAAGCAAATAGCTCGGGGTTCGCGTCTTCGTCGTAAACGATACTCTCAAGCTCACGCGAGACATCTCGTTTTAGCGCCCGCTTCCAACGAAACAATAGTAATCCATTACGTGTTGCATAGAGCCTCGACGTGCAACTCGTTAAAACAGCTTTGTCGAAGTTGCTGGTCACAAGGATAGTCATATCGTCCAGCCATCCGGGATCCCGAGATACTGTATCCACATCTAACTCCTTCGTTAGAGCTTGCACAACCTTCTCTGTTATGGGTCGGAACGCTTGTTTTTCTTCGCACGTCCAGCTATCACCACTCGACCGATTCACAGGAAGAACCCTGCAGACTTCTAAGTTGGCTTGTTGGATTGGACAGTTGGCGGCTCGATGTTAGCGGGTCAAGTAAAAGCGCTAAAGCGACGAAAACGCGCACGAGCACTTAAGTTCACGCCGGATCCCGTCTCCATAAAAAACATTACAAAGCGCAATCCCAGACGGCACCTTCAGCTGCAAGAAATCCCCGAGAGCATAGCTGAGCGACCTCCGAACGGGAGATTGTTGCGGTAGATCATGCGTAGTCTGATGTCCAGAAAAACCAAAAACTTCGCGCATAACATCGAAACCTCGCCCACAACAATCAGCCACACGCGGTCCGTAAACGTTAACCGCAGCAGTTCCAAGTCGTTGGCGCTGAGAACGTCTCGATTCGTTTTAACGCAGAATGGAACGTCCGACCATTTTGCAAATGCGACGCACCAACGCCAGTAGGACAGGTATTAATAGATTTGATTCCGTGTCGTTCCAGCATGGAAACAATACGCCGAATTAGGGCTGATTTCCCAGTGCCTCCACCACCATGCAGTAGTGTTAGCCTTTGGTTAACACGACGATTGCCATCTATACTTTGACGTATACGATCAAAAACATCACGCTGATCGGGTGAGCAACTGCTTCGCTCATCCTCATCAGCTGCTGTTCCACGGAGGTTATCCGTGACCTCACCAACTGTTATATCGTCACCACCGTCATCGTTTTCCTGTAGTGTTGATGTTTCTGTGAGGGGCCTCGTAGCGTGAATTGCCCGGGCGATCCGAGAAAGACTTGTTTCATCTGAGAAGGATCTGAAAATGGCGTCGTGTTGGGGGCCACGATGACTAGAAAGCGCGACACCGGCCGGAATCAAAGCCCAAAAGTCACTCTTCAGCGCTGCCACTGCGTCTACATCGGACCGGTGTTTTGCTGTGGCGGCTACAGTTAACTCAAAAGTTCGTCTGCACTTATGGAGGTCAATCTGCCATCTTGCGGCTCGGGCTCGGGTTCATCATTACTAGCTCCGGGCACCGAGTTCTCAAGTCCGACCGCTGGTGTAGGTGTGTTGCTATTCCAGAAATCCGCATTGCGGCTTCTCCATTCAGAGCATGCCTTTTCGTTTGCACACGAGCGCCATCTTTTCTTCAATATATTGTGCAAGTACTGATAGCGCTGTCGATTCACAAAGTGGCAGACACCGAATTCCACTTTTCACACACACGAATTTATTCGCGTGATGTCAGGTCTGGCACCAATGCTGCACTATCACACGCCCCCATGGCGTAAGTAAAGCAAGCAAGTACTTGCTCAGAGCAGATGAAGGCCGGCCACTCTAAAGCGCTGGAGGCGGTGCCCCCAAGCATCGGGGTTTTGAACTTTGCACGGATAAACGCCTGGAAGTGAGGGGCTAATGGGTGATCTGGAGCTAGATCAAAACCACGTCTTTTGGGGCGCCCCCGCCGAGATGGGTCCCTTTCCAACTGATCATACCTCGGCAATAAATCGACAATCATTTCAAATTCCAAAGGCGAGTATGCAGCAAACGACGCCCCGATGCCGGTAAGACTCAGCTTGAGTTACAAGAACCATTGTTCCAGTACCAAGACGATACATGCGAGAACCCGTATTTGATGTAGCACTCGTACTAGAAGTCCGTGCGTCATTGGCGTCGGCCGATGCAATCAGGTCGTCGATCTCGTGTTGTGTACTATCGTTCTCATCTATGCACGTGCTTTCCTCATCTGGTTCGGATTCCATAGTTGCGGTAGGTGTCTGCGTTTTTAAGTCGCCGCTCTCGATATATTCAACCAGTTTGTTCGGAAACACAAACCAGAACGTATCACTAGACAAAAATGATCGATATCCAGCCAAGGCGTATGCCATCAAAGAGTGTGACCATTCGTTTCCACCGCTGAAAGCATTCACGGTGCGGGTTGCTGAATGCTTTGCAGTGCGTAAACTCGTCCCGCTGTCATCCGCGACACTAGGATATTTCAGGATGTCGCTAAGAGCTGTGTGCATTGCTGCTGTCGCGTGTTTGAGACCACCCTTTTCCTTCGTCATGTAAGACTGCCGATACTCTTCCACCATGTCCCCAGCATCTTCACCGTTCATGATAGCCGAATTGGTATGCGAGCTAGTTAAACAGGCAAGCGAAAGGTTTGTCTCCACGAACAGCGCGTCCCGGGCAGGTCGGTGCTGCTCCCAGACAATAGCACCACTGGTATGCTGCCGGATTATTCTTTTGTTCGCATAATCAAGTTTCGCATCGATGCACTTTGCAATATCCCCGTTACCGGCTTCACATCGAATTGGACCCGCTGGCGCTTGCCCAAAACACTAGCAGCCTTCAATGTAACACAAAACGGCTGGGTGCTACCACAATGTACACCTGCAGGTCTTGAAAGACGGCACTTATGCCGGCCGCAAACTCCTTTCTGGTAAGTCGCGGATGCGTGTGAATATTCGTCACTATCACTCGTTTTGCAGCAGCTCTTATAAACCCTTCGTAATCGTTCGCCGCGTCCGGAACATCAATCTCGAACGCACGAGGCATTTTCCCACCGTGAGTCGCCCTCCAATCATCACACCATTCCCGTGCTTGGTCCGCCGTTTTAGTACAAGACACGGTGTCTAAGTATTGACGCGCTTTGGGTAGCGGCTCCGAGCAGCAAGATATTCGCCCAAGCAAACTAGGATTCACAGCGGATCCATAAAGCGTCATGTGAGCGTGTAAGCGCCCATCAGCTTGGGGTTCAATAACTGCATTAAATGCAGCACACCGACCGTACACTCCACATTCATCCGCTAGATAATTTGTGCTCGCGCGAGTGGAGCTACAATCACGACATTGAATAATGTCGTTAGTCAAGGACTTTAACCTGCGTTCGAATACGCCACCTGATAGCACCGGATATAAGCAGAAACACCAAGCCGCGCCCTTGCATTATTTTGTAGCACCTCGGGTAGATCTGCAAACCTACATTCCTTTTGAACGTAAATACTAGTTTCATCATTCCAACGCCCATGTTTCCGAAGGTCAGTAATACGGTGAAGTAGGAGATCATCATGCTCCGGGGAGCAAGCGTGATCCAATGTTAGAGCTATACCGTACCGATATCGCATCGCGCACAGTTTTGGCCTAGTCATCGCACGCTCGAAAGGAGAAAATGGAACTGTGCCACCGACAAGAGACAACAACCGCAACAAACTCGCGTTCATTCTGATAGCCTCCTTAGATTCTGGGCGCGACTTCACAAACTCAAGCGCTCGTTTGAATTTCTCCGTGCTGATGAGTTTCCCAAATTTCTCCATCGTCTTCCCGTGCGTCACTCCGACCCGAGCTGCTTTCTGCACTGCAGCGCGCCGTTGCATTTGATTGAAAAGCATGGTTGTGAACATCACAGACCTTTCAAAACGGCCATCCCAATATCCCATAAAATGATCAACGTAATCCCTTGGAAGCAGCTCAGCCGGCAATGGGCCTGAGCCCGTTAGAAACAAACTAGGAACACACTCGCCAGTAGTTTTGCATTGTATACCCATTCCACAAAAGGTGATCGCGCTCGCTTTATAGAAATATTCGGACGGTCCCGCCCAGCCGAGCTAGGGTTCACGGCGTCAACCGTCGCACCAATTATTTCATGGACAGCAGCTGCGTCACTTTGCTCGACATGAGGAACGACAGCAGAACCATGCACAAAAATATCGTCGACAGGTTCGGTTGAATCCCCTGTCGGGTTCGCTGCTTCTTCGTCATCATACATCGACGTGGCCACCTCATCAATCGAACGAGCCGCCATCGAATCTGAAATCCGTACGCTATTTCGAATGAGAGCTCCATTTCGAGCAGCAACTCACGCCGCTTCGGTGAATCTTCAATTTCAATGCCCTCCTCTTTAAAGACGTTATTCATACTCGATAATACTGCTAGCCACTTGTAAATGTCATTTGATGGGATGTCATATAGTTTTGCGAACGTCTCCTGCTGAATCCTCCAAGTTTCACGCGGACCAATAGATATTACACGTGGCACGCATTCATCATCCACCCGCGGCAGGACACGAGCAAGCTCAGAGGGGCCGTTTGTCGGGAACCAAATTGCATGCCCAGACGATTTCCTGCCCGACAACAATAAATCCAGACCAAAGCAATGAGCTGGAGAAATGCACGACAAAGCAACATCGTTCAGAACTGGCAATTGCCCAGCTCGATCGTAGTCATGCCCAGCAGCAACAGTATATTTGCTCTTCCTTGGATCCACATGGCATTTCTGGCAAAGCGGAATTTTACTGCGATCGTGTACCAGCTCGGAATTAAATAATAGATTTCTTCATCACAAAAGAGAAGTTGACGATAAGATCGCGCAATGGGCTCTGGAGTCTCCATGAACAACGCCTTTCGCTCATCCTCTGAAAGTCGTGCACCTTGAAGTTCTTCTAGAGCCGAGAAACAAACGCCATTTGACTCATTCCGCAGCAATATCTTCCCGCACGACGCGCACGCCCATACCGTTGTCGATTCTGATTCGCGTTGTAGCACAGCTCGCTGGCACGAGGCGATGTCTTCTTCCCTTGGGTAATCAACTAGCAGCTTCGAAATGCGCTCTCGCGTGCATTCTCCGTCCTCCCCTCTAATTTGCTCGTCGCCGAAGACAAAGGAGCCGGGGTCCGTACCACAACAGTAATAGTATGCCAGCGCTAGGCGGGGATCTTGCAAATATCGTTGACTTTTTGCCATCCGTTCGATCTCCTCGCTAGTAAGATTGTGTTCTTCTAGTACCCGAGCACTCAGGTCCGCAAGAACCTCTTCGTCGTGTTGTTGGTCAGCTAGCACACGCTTCCGCCGAGCATACGGTCGCTTCGTCCGCGTTTCACAATCCTCATCCAGCGCACCAGCTGAAGCTGGCGCAGCGACCCCGTCGCCGACGCGATCTGCACCTGCCGCGTCACACCCTCCCGTTGCATTACTGACGACCTGAGCTTGCCTTGCACGTGCACGGCGCTGCCGCTGCTGTTCATTTCTGCGCTCTCGTACTGCATCCGCCGAACCAGCAGAAGCTGGAGCAGCTGCGCCGACGACGATTTGGGCGTGATCAGCCTCAATTTCGTGAGGCAATACATCTTCGCCATCTTCACCCTCGATCCAAGCACGTCTTCGATCTTCCATAGTGCCCGCAGCGGCAAGGAAGTCATTTTGATAGCGGCAACACACCCGCGCGTGCTCCCATCGTCTTCAGCCATCACTTCGGACTTAGACAGGAACTTGCCCGAACTTGCCTGGTGGGATACAGGTAGCGGGACACGCGCCGATGGTGGGCTCCAGCTATTCACCACACGCGTCGAGAACAGCAACATCAATCATTTCAGACCTTGACAGGAAATCGCTTCCGGAAATCGCACAAACTTACCTGAAACGCGCGACAGCCGTAGCTATCAATCTCCTCTCCTTGGTCAATCGACGGCAGGTCTCAGTGTTTACCGGCTTGAACTACCGGCAATTACCGATTTCAATATCGGTATTCGTACCGGCTTCAGCTACCAGCTTCAGTTACCGGCTTCAGTTACCGGCTTCAGTTACCGAGACCGAATTAATCTGATTTGGGCTGTACAGCCTCCATTTCCTTCGGAAATAGAGAGCTATCCCAGTATAACCTTTTCCCGCTTTATACTACAGATATCGCTTTCACTTCCGGTACGAGGTCTATTTAATAACCTTTTCCCGCTTTATACTATTAATTTAAACAGGTTCTTAGAGGTCCAGGTCTCGTTTGAATTTAGGCGCGAATCGCACCCGAAGATTCGCGTCCTCGGCGTTCAACCTCTTCACCATGGGAGGCTGGATGCGCATTGAGGTCATGAGAAGCATCATCAAGAAGCACAATGAGTGCCCAATGATGCCCCAGCGCCAGCTTGCGGCATGGGCGGAGGGCAAGTTCAAGCTGAAGCGGGTTCCGGCGCAGACAACGATTTCGGACGCGCTCAAGAACGCTCGTGCCATCTTGCGCGAGGACTACGGTGACGGAAAGCGGCGTAAACCGTTGCGGGTTACGTCGCTGCGACTTGAGAAACGACTTTGAGCGTGGATTGAGGAGATGGAGAGGCGGCACGTATGCATCTCGCGCGAGCTCATTCGACTGAAAGCCCTCGACCTGCAAGTGGAGTTATGCGATGCATGGGATCTGGAGCGACCTGCAGGCGCAGCACACGATCAGAACTGCTTCGCTCACACGGTCATCTTGTTTAGAGGCGTCCAAGAGGACCCGATGGCTGCAGCTACGACGATGTCGGCGTCAGATCATCGTCAGTGCGATGCGCATCTAGACTTGTAACGGGGTAACCTCAGTGTATCTTTCGGACCGCTGGTCCTGGTTCATAAATACCATGAACCTGCATAACTGCATACAGCCTTAGCGTCGTGTGGCATACACGAGCGATGTGGCATCCATCGTTGGGCTCTAGGAGCCAACCATTCTACGTTGACTTAGATCTAGTATAGTTCATAGGAAGTTTGTATTACAGGCCAAACTTGCCTTAACTATAAATCTACTCAGTCTTATATCTATCCTATAAAGCCCACCGGTTCCCTTACGACCAGGAACCCCGTGAACTGCCGTTCACTTGGACTTTGTATACTCCTAAGCACTTCCTCTGTGCAACGTGCTGTGTGCCCCGTCACACCTGGTAGCACTCGTAGTCAATCCTGCACCTACGCGGGTAGATTGGACTACCTGAATCCTCTGTGGTCTCAAGAACCTGGACCAAGATGGACCGAAGTGAATTCATTCACTTAAGCGACTCCCAGTGGGAGTCTGTGAGGAAAATGGGAGGCATCTTTGGAATAGATGCTCTCCGCGGCCTGGCGGCGTCAACGCCGGCCGAGCAGGTCGAACGCATCAACGCGTTCGACGAATATGAACGTGGGCTAATCGCTCACGTTCGAGGCAGCATGCAAGCGGCCGCACCTAAGGCGGTGCAGCCTAAGCCGTTGCGGCTGAACGTGAATCCGTACGAAGGAAAGGATGGTGAGAACCCTCCCTTCTGGGTTCGATAAGTAGAGATCGCCATGCAGGCAGGTCTCATCTCGGAAGAGCCACTCCAAGTGGCCTTCGGAATGTCCAAGTTGGGTGGACGCGCCAAGACATGGGCGCTCACCAGGGAAATTACATCCCCGGGGTGCTTTACATCCTGGTCCACCTTGGTGGAACAACTGCGAGCAGCGTTCCTCCCGGTGAACGTAGAGTACCGCCAGCGTTCGCGCTTCCTCGCCTGTAAGCAAGGGAAGCGCGAACTGCACGACTATGTGCAAGAAATGCGTACTAGCCGCATCGATGGTGGGAAACCCACTGTCCGAAGAGATCAAAGTGACCATCTTCATGGAAGGTCTAAGGGTAGGCCCGGCACGAACACAGCTGTTCCGTGCCCAGTCGACCACTCTGGAAGAGGCGATTCAAGTCGCTCTCCAAGAGGAGCACAGCCACAAGCAGGCTCGTATCTCCGGCTCTGGGCAAGTGCCTACGGGCATGGCACCAGTGCTTAGCGCGGCCGAACAGAGCGATATTCGCTGCTTTGGTTGTGGCCGGTTCGTGCACATGCAACGTGCCTGTCCCTCGGCGGGACGCGGAAGGAAATCCTTCACGAGACCCCAGGGTCACCCCCAAGGTCCAAGAGGTCGCTGGCAGAAGCCGCGATCCAGGGGACAGGGAACGCCGGACACCAGTAGGCGGGGCGCCCTGCTGGGGATGAACTAGGTCGCCCTGAGAGGTACGCGGGTAGCGCGTACCAGGACGACTTAGCCCCGGAGAGACTGTGCTCTCTCCATGCGGAGAAAAGCAGCGGTGGGCTGCTAGTGGTACACGCAATTGTACGGGGATATGATCACCCCTCAGAGTGTTGATCGACTCTGGGGCGTCGAAGAACTTGCCCGAAGGCAAACGGTTGCGCGGAATGGCAACAAGTTCACCGACGCCCTCCAAGAGAGCGAAGGAAACGGGCTGGTCTCTGTGAGACTGGCCGACGGTACGGTGGTAAGAGTACCGAAGGTCCGAAATGGATCTTAGCGTCAAGTTCGAGGACTTTGACAGTGATGAGTCGTTCATCGTCCTCAACATGGACAAGTATGACTTAATCCTGGGCATGCCGTGGCTAGAGAAGCACGAGCCCTGGATCGATTGGCGAGGAAAAGCCATAGGGGCCAGCAAGCCCCACATCTCCGACAGAGCCTTGGTGAGTCATGTTCGCACCTCTGCTCGGAAGCGCGGCACCCGCGAGGGCTACCGCGGCGCGAGTGCGCCCGAAGGATTCATGGGGGTTGTCAGAAACAATGAACGACGCCCCGGGAGCAGTTGCAGTGGGCCCTACAACAGGTCGACAGACCCCGTCTATCGCGAGCGAGACTCGTGGGCCGCCGCAGGCTGGGTCGATGGACAGTGCTCCCAGCCCGGTGCATAAAGCACGAGACCATGAGGTCGTGGTTCACGACGAACCCTATGAGGAGGTCACCACAGCGGTACTCGCTACGACAAGCGTCGTCGAGACGAGAAGTCTCCGACAGAGGCAGTGCCGTCGTGCACGTGCCTTGCGGGTAACCAAGTACCGCATGCAGCCAAGGCTGCCGCAGAGGCCAAGGGCCCTGCCACGATGGGTAACGTAGTTCCATCCAAGGTCACTCAGACCGAAACTGGAAAGGAAGACGCTGCGAGCGCTTCCAGAGCGGGTAACATAGTGCCGCACGCAGCTAAAGCTGCCGCAGAGGCCAACAACGGCACTGCCAAGGTGGGTAACACAGTTCCACACAGGGTCTCTCAGACCGAAACTGATGCGGAAGTCGCCGTGGGCGCTTCTGGTGCGGGTAACACAGCTCCGCACGGAGTTAAAAGAACTCCCAAGAGTGATGTCTCAACAACATCATCGGACGTGGGTAACAAAGTACCACGTCACGCGAAGCAGCAAGCTGCGGGAGGGCTGACGGAATACCAGCCGAAGGTCGGTTCCGTCGACCAAGAGCCAATAGCCCGGGTCCCCCTACACCGTCGGTCGAAGGATGTCACATCCTCGACGCGGTGAGTGGTCTTCGCGTCCGGACAAGAGGCGTCCATTTGGAGCCCTTGCCTGAGGTATCAGAGCTACTGAACCTCGAGGAGCTGTCTTATGACGGCTTCCTAGCCGAATTGAAGGCTGGCGCAATTTCGGAGATGGTACTCATACGTTCTGAGTCCACTCCTGAAGAGTTGAACTCATCTTCTGTCATGGACGAGGCCGTCCTGGAAGAGATCCGCAAGCGGCGTGCCGCGCGTAGCGGATCAGAGATTCTCAAGGATCCCAAGGACCCTGTCTATTCCCTACTGAAGGAGTTTGACGATGTGGTGTCCAAGGATCCACCATCCCAACTCCCTCCGGATCGGGGAGTCCGGCACGAGATCGACCTCGTGCCCGGCACAAAGTATTGTGTCACGAGGCAGTGGCCTCTACCACGCGAACAGTGCGAGGTCATTGATGCCTTCTTTGCCGCGAAAGCAAAGGCCGGCATGGTGCGGAGTCCAAGTCCCCGCACTCGACGCCCACCTTCTGCGTTCGGAAACCGAGCGGGAAGTGGCGTCTGGTTCACGCTTATAACAAGCTGAACAATGCGACGGTACCGGCCCAAACACCGATACCTCGTAAGGATGTTCTCCTGAACAACATGGCGGGCTGTACGCTGTTCAGTGCCCTGGATCTGCTAGATGGATATTACCAGATCCTGATGCGCGAAAGCGACATCCCGCTGACCGCGGTCAGCACGCCGAGCGGAATGCTCTGGGAGTGGCTAGTCATGCCACAGGGACTGTCTAATGCCCCAGCGACGTTTAACCGTCTGGTCACGCAATTGTTCAGACCCCTGCGTGCGTTCACGCAAACGTACTTCGACGATATATTCGTCCATAGCCGTGCCGAAGAAGGCCAAACGGCTATGGAGGTGCATGTGAAACACCTCCGTCAAGTGTTGGAAGTCATGAGAGCCAACAAGCTCTTTGCCAACATTGACAAGTGTGTCTTTGCGGCGGAGGAAATAAAGTTCCTCGGGTGCTTCGTCGGGCGCGACGGAGTGCGCGCCGATCCTGAGAAGATCAAGGCCATTGCGGCCTGGCCTACGCCCCGGTCACAGAAGGACCTGCGTAAATGGCTGGGGCTGGCCAATTACCTACACAAATACAGTGCGGGTTATGCCGAGATGGCAAGGCCCTTGTCGGAGCTCCTAAAGAAGGACACCGACTGGTGTTGGGATGTCCCGCATCAAGGCGCCTTTGATGCCATCAAGGAGAGCCTACAACAGGCTCCGGTCCTGGCCTTGCCGGACGAGTCCAAAGCGTTCAGCATCGTCTGTGACGCCTCGGACTATGCAATCGGCTGTGCCCTTTGCAGAACGATGATGACGGACATGAGAGAGTCATCTCGTTCCAGTCCAGGCAGCTAAAGGCCGCCGAACGGAACTACCCCGTTCACGACAAGGAACTCCTTGCGATGAAGTACGCCCTCGTCAAGTTTCGGGTGCACCTCTTGGGCTCCAAGCCCTTTGTGATCTACACCGATCACGCGTCCTTGCGGACTGCGATTAACTCGCCCCACCTCTCACAGCGGATGGCCCGCTGGCTGTCATTCTTCGCGGAATATAACTTCCGCGTTGAATATAAGCCTGGCAAGCTCAATGTGCTGGCCGACGCCCTGTCACGTCGACCCGACTACGAGCTTGCCCATATCGCTAGGGTCACGACGGACCTGTACGATCGCATTCGCGATGCGTACCGAAGGACGCTCATCTGGCGCCTCTCGTGAGGTACCTTGCCGCAGGCACGGAAGCACAAGCTTCCTGGTTGTCACCGCGACAACGCTCACAGCTTCATCGCTACGAGTGGACCGACGGGCTCCTCTACTATCGAGTTGAGCCGTCGGACCCTCCACGGATTGTGGTCCCCAATGACGAGGACCTGAAGTACGATATACTTCATGAGGCGCATGATCTCCCGTCAGGTGGCCACCTCGGCCGGGAGAAGACCTTCTCATCGGTGTCCCTCTCCTTTTGGTGGACTCACATGTACAAGTGGGTCGCACGATATGTACGCACGTGCGAAACGTGCCAGCGTGTTAAGCCTGCGGGCCACGCTTCGGCTCCCCTGCAGAGCCTGCCGGTGCCAGCCGACTGCTGGAAGTCGATGAGCCTCGACTTCATTTTTGGCCTTCCGGCCGATGCGCATGGCAACACCGGCATTTTGGTGTTCGTGTGCCGCCTGAGCAAGATGGTTCATCTCGCTCCTGTGCCCGCCACGGTCACGGGCGAACAAGCCGCCGCGCTGTTCTTGGACAACGTGTTCCGCTATCACGGTCTTCCAGAGACCATTGTCTCGGATCGAGACCCGCGGTTTACCGCTGCCTTTTGAAGGCTCTGTTCTCACTGCTGGGAACTCGGTTGCTGATGTCAACCGCGGACCATCCTCAAACGGATGGCCAAACGGAGCGGGTCAACCGCGTCCTTGAAGACACCCTGCGTAGTGTCTGTGCGGAACGACCGCACGAGTGGTCGTCCACCCTCCCGATGGTTGAGTTTGCACTCAACAATGCGTCACACGCATCAACAGGGTTCACCCTGTTCTACCTCAATGGTTTGAGGCACCCCTGGTGCCGCTCACCTTACGCGGCCCCACGAGGCTTCCGTCGTAAGTGGGGCTCGGAAAGCGCTTTCCTCCCAAGTCAATGGTTTGACCCCAGCTTCGCTAAAGAAGCAGTTGTCGACATTCGTCGACAACAGGCTGAACATTATCAGCCGCGTGCGAGACAAGATAGCACAGTCGCAAGACAAACAAAAGGAGTACTCTGACAAACATGGAAGAGGAAACTTAACAGTGTTTAATGTGGGTGACTTAGTCTACTCGACACTAGGAACCTACCGCTAAACGCTGTTAGTGCTGTTGACAGCAACAAGCTGAAGCACCGCTTCATTGGACCTTTCGCGGTCCTGGCACACGGCAATGCCTACACCATTGACTTGCCTAAGACAATGGCGACGCACTCGACGTTCTACGTGGGGCGTCTTAAGCCATACCAGGACCCCAGGCTCCGGCCCTCCCCTGCGGAAGAGGAGGTGGCCCCCGGGAAGGACTCAGTTCTTCAAAGCGAGCCTGCGCTGGGGAGCAAGACGTTGGAACGTCAGGCTGCACAGGCGCCGCGACATAAGCTGTCGAGTACGACCGCGAGCCGTACGGGTACGCCGATTGCTCCCAGGCAGGGTATGAATACCCAGGCCGCTCACGCGCCGAAACAGGCTGGCGAACAAGCTGTGTCAGCCAAGAGACTTGCGCACGCAAGGCCTCGTAGTCGTCCGTGGAAGCGACGACTCACCCGATCGTGGAGGTGCTCAAGTCACGGCCGTGACGCTCAACCTCATCACGAAGGTAAGGCAATCACCCCGGGCTGATGAGCCTGGCGAGCAGCGTCGCCACCAGGCCCCACGCCAAGGGCCATCTCAACCGCATAGAGCCGCTGTTGGAGGCTCTGAAACTCCTCCCGATCCACGATCCTGCGAGCTTGCCGCCCGCGAAGGCAACGCAGCTCTCTGAGTCTCGTGCGGCTCAAACGAATACAGGCCGTCCGGGAGCGACCGCCCATACAGGGCAGACCCAGCTCTTGGTGAAATGGCGGTATATCCGACTGGAAGGTACCTGGGAGCCGATTGAACGGCTCCAGATTGACTGCCCGAAGGCTGTCGAGGTCTGGCAACAGACTCGGCGGCTTCGTAAGTCACGCTGCTTCTTAGCGGCGCCGCGGGGTACGAGCACCAGACTGCATGCCGTACCCTCGCTCATGCAGAGCCTCCCGTCCCCATGCTCGAGTCGGGTCTCCGCATAGAGCTGACGTTTGCTCACTAGGTGAGCAAACTGGACCCGTAGGTCCCCTGGTCAAAATATGATCCAGCTGAGTTTCGTCCTGGAGCTCTTTGAGATTGAGCCCCTTCAGGGACACCCAGCGCCAGAAGAGCTTCGGCCTCGTGCTCGGTGACGGTCCGCTCCGGCTGGACCCAGGATAACCCCAGCGGGGTATAACCCTCCCTTGTTCTCCGCTTCTTGCGGCGGGTGGTGAACTCCTTGAGAGGAATTCTGTGCGGTGCAAGAAGCACGCACCGAGGCGGCCTCGAGGTCTTCGCTGAATAGCGAGACTCTCTCGACGAAGACACGCTCATACGCACCCCGGGAAACGCCCACCAAGGAGCTTGCGCGGCTCGGGGAGCTGGCCAAGGAAACGGTCAGCCCAGAACTCTCGTCAGGTGGATAGTAACCCTCCTGACCGGCCAAGTGATCGGCCAACGCGCTGGACTGGCGGGCATCCAAGAAGTCCTCTTGTTGCCCATCGAGATCGTTGGAGATCTCTAGTGGCTTGGGAGGCTGGGCTACTTCGCCCTCTTCTCCCTCGTCACCTTCCTCGCCAAGGATGGCCGACTCCCCGACTCGGAGTCACATCCAAACTCTTTCTCCCAGGCCTTATCGGCCGCAGCCATGGGATCACAGGCGTGATACGTCCGCCCGTAGAGCCGGACGTTACTGTCCTTGTCCGAAGACGGGGATTGCGAAGCTTCCCGCTTCTTAGCGCTTTCGCGCTTGGCCTTGGCTTCGACCATCGCCTTGAGGGCCTGGACACGTGCCTTGCCTTGGGCCAACGTCAGAGGCGGGTCCTTACGTTGACGTGGCTCCTCGACACTGCTCGGAGCAGCTTCCTTCGGACTCGCGTCCTTGGCCGTTGGCTTCTTTGGGCTGCTCGATGCAGTACCCTTGGACTCGCGTCCTTGCCTGTCGGCTTCTGGCGTGGCGCAGCCGCCTTGGGACTCGCGTCCTTGCCGGATGGCTTGGCGGGACTGCTCGATGCAGCGCCCTTCGGACTCGCGTCCTCGGCAGGCGAAGCAAGCAGAGAGGGATTGAGCTCGTCGTCGACCTCGTAGTCGACCTCATCCGGATCCACGTGGTCCAGGACGGAACTCGACCTCGTCCGCGGCCGGACCGCAGTGTCAGTGGACACTTTGGCACCATCCGATGCCTTGGCGTTGTCCTTAGACTTCGCCGCCTTCGACTTAGACCGCGAGGTCTTCGTCTCGCGAGGGACTGTGCCTTCTTCTTCTGGGAAGGCATTCGAAATGCCGGGCTGACGTGGAAGCCTGTGGGTGTGCTAGGCGAATTGCCGAATGTGCACCAAGTTGCAGATGCAACTAACAGTTGGCGGGTCGATACCCGTCAACAGAAAGGCCTCAAAAAATAAAGAGACCGAGGTGTCCCTCAGATAAGTGGGGGAGGATGTAGCGGGGTAACCTCAGTTGTACCCTAGTTACATACAGAGTGACACGCGTCACTCTTTCGGACCGCTGGTCCTGGTTCATAAATACCATGAACCTGCATAACTGCATACAGCCTTAGCGTCGTGTGGCATACACGAGCGATGTGGCATACATCGTTGGGCTCTAGGAGCCAACCATTCTACGTTGACTTAGATCTAGTATAGTTCATAGGAAGTTTGTATTACAGGCCAAACTTGCCTTAACTATAAATCTACTCAGTCTTATATCTATCCTATAAAGCCCACCGGTTCCCTTACGACCAGGAACCCGTGAACTGCCGTTCACTTGGACTTTGTATACTCTAAGCACTTCCTCTGTGGAACGTGCTGTGTGCCCGGTTCATTTGTGGTTTATCCATCGTTGTCTGCAGGCACTCATGGAGAATTTGTATGGGGCATTTCGTCCTTTTTTGTACAAACAACATACAGATTTCGCTTTCACTTCCGGTACCCTGGTACCACTGTATGCTTAGAGAAGAATATAAAATATTAAAGTATTAGGTCTAGCAGTCTTGTGACCCTATTATTTTATCCCAGACTTGGAATACCGAGAATGGCTACGTACAATTAAAAAGGCCAACACCGTGGGATGTGTATCTGTTGAAGTGCACCGTTATGCACGGTTCGCTTGCGCATTCCGGACCGTTGGACGCGGTTCAGTCTGAACCGTTAGGACGCCTATTGGTCAACCAGAATGGGTGGTCACTGAGGCCACCAGGGGGACAAGGGGAGATAGGACATACAGGGTAGATTTAAGTAACTCTAATCTACTCACTTCGGCATTTGCCCTCTACCCCAAATTAACAGTATCCCCTTTTCATCACCAAGAGACGGTCCGTTTGGTTGTCCGGACTCGGTGGCGAGAAATTCTCCCCATTTAAAATCAACAGGCCGGCGCACCACCACCAGCAGCAGCAGCCACCGTTGGTTCCTGCATCGAGCTCCTGGCCAGGATGCCGCGTCGACAAGCCAGAGTGCCCGACGAGAGCGACGATACGCTTGGAAGTGATGCCTCCAGTTACGTAGCGGCAGCGAATCTGACGAGGAGAGCCCACCACCCGCGAGGTCGCAGAAACGGAAAAGAAAAGCACAAGAAAGCGGTCAATACGTCGTTTGTCTGGACGAGTGCGGCAGGAACCCGCGAAACGGCGGAAGACTAGGACTCGAGGTCGGTCGCCGCGCACACAGAGGCGTACGATATCTTCAGCAGGCTCTTGATCAGCAGCCTCCGAGTCGGATGAGGCGTCGAGCAATTCCGAGTCGTCAGATTCTGGCGAAACAAGCAGGAGCGCGGCTGTGGTGGGCAACGATGGTGGCGACATCGTAGCTCAGGACGACCTCATTCACGTACCAGAACTTAACGTGAAGACATTCGACGACTGGGCCGCATTGGAGGCGTATCTGAAATCGTACAGCAGACGCACATACCAGGTTCGTTAGGCATAACTGAAACGGAGTCACAGACTCAGACTATGTCGCAGTTTTACATTGTTAGATGCTGGTGCTCACGTTGTGCGTGCTAGTTGGGTTGTTACAGGTCTATTCGATTCGAACCAATACGCCTGTGCGCACGCGGAACAAGAAAATGGAGAACACCAAGTCTACATACAACAAGATACCTGAGGAAGTGAAGTTCTACAACAAGACATACGTCTGCACGCATCATGGAACCCCGGTGTGGCAGGGGCCAAGGGACGCGACCTAACCAGTGCTCGAGGAAAATTGGTTGGCAAGCTCAGGTGTGTGACGTTGTGCTTGGATTCTTTCTGTAAGGTGTTAGCTAAATGTTACATCGTTTTTCTGTAGATCAATGCGTGCGTTAGGAAGCAGGCAATTGGGAAGTTCAAGTCCCAAGGCAGAAAATAGGTCACAACCACGAGGTTTGCCGCAAGGCCTACCAGACCTACCATGAAGCCCGACATGTTTCGGACGACGAAGTTCTTGCAACTGTGCAAACGCTGC